>CAKAOH010020539.1:0-16791 GCA_916701665.1 Sebastiscus tertius
AGAGGAGAGAGGAGAGGAGAGGAAAGAGGAGAGAAGAGAGGAGAGATGAGAGGAGAGAGGAGAGGAGAGGAGAGGAGAGAGGAGTGATGGAGAGAGGAGAGAGGGGAGGAGAGATGAGAGATGGAGAGAGGAGTGCTGTTGTGTGAGAGAGAAGAGAGGAGAGGAGAGGAGGGGAGAGATGAGAGGAGAGAGGAGAGAGGAGAGGAGAAGAGAGATGAGAGGAGAGAGGAGAGGAGGATCAATGCTTTGTGCTGCTGTGGTGATTTATAGATGGTCGGAGTTCATCCTGAAATTCCCTTTTAATTCAGTTACATATAAGTGAAGCAGAGAGAGGTTTATGCAATTGTCAGTTGTTGCTGTTTAACAGATGAATAATTGAATTAGAGGAGCTGGAGGAGAGGAGAGAGGGAGGAGCTGCTGACAGGTAGAGGAGCTGATGAGCTGCGAGCTGGAACCGCCTCACCGGAGATCCTCATCTCAGATCAGACTGGAGCTCCGCTGACCTGCACCGGCTACACATTTACACCTTTTTTCCTCCACCTCTATATTTCTAAGAATACGCTCCAAAAAAACCCAAATCTTCTATTTCCCCGTGTTGCTGTTTTCTCATCGCCGCCCGGATCTTAAAGATGGCACTGCATGGATTAACATTGCGCAAGGCAGAAGCGGACTTATTGGACTGCTGTTGTGTGACTGTGGAACCAGCTCTGTCTGTCTGACTGAACACACCATTTTACTGCCTCATCTCTATCAGGACATCATCATCGAGACGTTTTTTTCTGCTTTTAAAAGACAGATTATTTGGATTAATATATATTAACAATATGCTCATTAAAGCACCATTTGTTATAGTATAATATACATTTTGGAAAGATTAATTTGGATATGGAGCCTGGCATGGAGAAAGCTGCCCCTGCCAGCAGCGCCAAGGAGGGGATCAAACAGATCGCAGGAAAGGCCCTCGGGAAGATTTACAAGTAAGAAATCCCACATTTCTGCACGTCTTTTTAATTATATCTGTTATGAGAAATTAAAAAATAGAACAAATCCAGATCACACATAAAACATGGCTTTAAATGTGCGGGTTTTTTTTCCTGAATTACGTTGAAATGAAGAGGTAAATCTGCTCTTTATGAGATGAATCACGGACAGAATCAGAATCAGAATTAGAATCAGAATCAGAATCAGAATCAGAACGGTGTTTATCACCAGGTGTAAGAGGTCTACACCAGGAATCTGCTTTGGTTTTGACAGGATGCTGAAAGCAGAGTCGTATGGCTCGAATATTTAAGGATCAGATATTTCCCTGGAGGATGATCCCCTCCACCAGCTGCTGTGGGTGTTTTTTTTTAATAATTAATGAAACAGAGCGAGTCGTGACACAAGGTCGGAGGATATCTATTACCTCATGTATCCATCTGTATTAATGCAAGATCGATGGACTTCATATCAATTGACTTCATTTATTCTTTATACTGTCAGAAAGAACCTAATTGAAATGTAGTTAAAAGGGAAAGTGATCAAATTTAAAAATCAGAATAGCTGCATAGAGGAGCAGTGTTTTGTGTATAACATTGAATTATTTGTTAATGCTGATAATAAAAATGGCTTACAGTTGAATATGAAGCTGAACAAAAACGAATTTTTACACAAAAACGTATCTTTTTATAAAATACACCTATTATAGATTAAATTGTGCAGACACAAATGTTCATTTATTTATTTTTTTCTTTCAATAGTTGAACTTGATTCCAAAGCTGCAACACAGAAACGTGACTCAAAGCTATGCAAGGGAAAAAAAAAATGTTGGTTTGATTTCAGCTGTATAGCAGGCCTGTTATTTCACTGGATGAGGCCTTCACATTGCAATGCTTCGTTTTTTTTTTTTTTTTTAAATGAACCTTACATTTTGTCTTTGCATGAATTTGAAGTGAAGGCCAAAATGAAAATGCGCAACACATTTATGAGAGCCATAATTAAAAAATGAAGTGTAAACAACGTTGCTGCTGATATTGCTGCAATGCGGTACATGAAGGTAATTCTTTCTCTCGTTTTGTCTGTCTTTTATATATATATTTATATTTATTTCAGCAGGAAACGAAAAAAAGGTAGATTGACATTAACTAAAAAAGGGAGCAGGTTTTAAGGGAAATTAAAAAAAATAAAGACATTATCAAGGCCTGTCGTTGAAGGAGCACAAAGTAAAGATGCAACATCTCTGTCCAAGGCTGGCGAAAAGTCATATTTGAGATGGTCCCTTTGGAATATCTCACAGATATTCTACATGCCAAAGTAGATCAGTTACACAATATTTGGCAGCACCTATCTGAATTATATTGGACCTGAACTCTCCTCCATTATCTCACAAGGAGCCTCTTGAACATGAATTCATACATCCTGTGACTTCCCTGCGCTATGGACTATTTCCTATGACCACCTATATACATTTTTTTTTTATCTGAGCTGTACCAGTGTTTGTTGTTGTAGTTTTTTTATTGTGTTTGTCAAAATAAGAAAAACCCAATAAATACATTAGTGAAAAAAAAAAAAAGATGCAACATAATTTCCCCTATAATAAAGAGCCTGTGAATAAATACATGAGGGTTTTTGTGTGTGCAGTAAATCACATATTTTCCACTGATAGTCGCTCCTTAAAATGCAGCTTTCTGATTTAAAACATCCATGTATCGACATTGAATTAAAAAAAAGCTCATATATATGATGGTGTCCGCTGCAGGAGGCTGGAGAAGCGTCAGCAGCCAGGTGAGGCCATCGAGCTGACGGAGGATGGCAGACCGTCTGCGGATCAGGAGAGGAAGACGCCGCTGTGTGACTGCACCTGCTTCGGAGCTCCGCGCAGATACATCATCGCCATGCTGAGCGGCCTCGGCTTCTGCATCTCCTTCGGCATCCGGTGTAACTTGGGTGTGGCCATCGTCAGCATGGTCAATAATAGCACGATCCATCGAGACGGCAAGATCATCATCTTAGAGGTAAACCTGTAAAAACCCTGTAAAAACCCCGCCCCTCACGAGCCCCCTACGGGCCCCCCCACGTGTTTAATAAGTGATGAGGGCCACACTCACATCTGGAGAGCCTTATATATCTAGAGAGAGAGATTTAAATTGCATTTATTGGGATGTGCCTGTTTTAGTAAGTAGAAGCAAATACTTTATTTTTATTTGTAATTTTCTTAAAAAAAATATGATTATTATGTGCATTAATTACCCACTGGTGTCGCTGTAAAGGTGTTAAAGCAGCAAATAGAAAATAGATCTTTCTGATATCCACTGAGAGTATTTCACACTTACAAAAGAAGCATTTTGATTACACCTTTATACAGTAGATGCACCGATACTCAGTGGTGGATTAAGGTGATCAGGGGCCCCTATAGGCTACTGGGATGAGGGCCACTCACATCTGGAGAGCCTTATATATATATATATATATATACATTTAAATTGTATTTATTGAGCTGTGTCTGTTTTAGTAAGTAGAAGCAAATACTTTATTTTTATTTGTAATTTTCTTTAAAAAATATGAGTATTATGTGCTTTTATTGCCCACTGTACGGTGTCGCTGTAAAGGTGTTAAAGCAGCAAATAGAAAATAGATCTTTCTGATATCCACTGACAGTATTTCACACTTACAAAAGAAGCATTTTGATCACACCTTTATAGATTCACAGATACTCAAGATTCAAGATTCAAGAGTTTTATTTGCCATTTGCACCTGTAAGTGTATACATTGGAATTCTGAGCAGTTTACACCGAGTCAGCTTTAAGAAAAGAAAAAAGGTAGAAAAGGCACAAAGTAATTACAGTAAAAAATAAGTCGCACATTCAACTCAACACAATAAAAAAATAAATTCTTAAAATATAAAACGCCCTCAGTGTAGTCAATAAATAAACTAAACTACCCTCTGCATAGGAACGATACCCCCAGAATACAAATTTACAGTATATATGCTCCATAACCATGTTAAAAGAACTTGTAACTCTCAAAAAACATTTAAAAAAGAAATAATTATTATATTTCAGACAATTACACAGTGGAAGGCAGCATATTGCACAGCTCAGTGGCGGATTAAGGTGATCTGGGGCCCCTGGGCTACTCTGTGTGTGGGGCCCCCTTCTCATCATGCCATGTGTAAAAGTGTGCTAGGAATATTACACAGCCCACATGTACACACTCAGAGAGCACACACATTGAGACAGCCGTTACTCTATAAGCCTTGAAATATCTATAGCAATTTCAAGATTTTCTTTAGTAGATCTTGACCGCTATTCTGTCGAGTAGCAGTGACGAATCAGCTGCTTAATTTTTCAAGATCTTTCTTATGGGCCAATAGGGGTAAAGGTTGTTCTTTTTGTCTCTGAAGTAAATTTAAATAATTAAAAATAATCTGGCCAATCCGGGGTTTTTGCAAAAATGGGGCCCCTATAGGATGCAGCCCAGGACAGCCTGTTCATTAATCCACCTTAGCCGATTTTATATACATTATATACTATCATTTTAATTCCTGCTTAAATTTTGACCAATTTGTTGCTGCATTAAAAAGGTTTACACTTTTACTTCCTGTTGCTGGTGTGGGATTTATTATTTTAATAATAAAGAACATTTAAATAAATGTATATCTATGTATTTATTGGCCACATTTTATTTTACAAAGTTAGGAAAGCAATGTTTAAGTCAAGCCTGCTGTTGCCATATACACATAAAGGAATGATCCCAGTCACTTCCACACGCATCCCTATACTTTTAATGATTTCATCTTGTTACTCTTATTTAAAATGTTTGGTAAAAGGAATTAAAATGTGTCTTATTTTATTTTTGTCTGAAAGAAAGCGAAATTCAACTGGGACCCAGAGACCGTGGGGATGATTCATGGCTCCTTCTTCTGGGGCTACATAGTCACTCAGATACCAGGAGGGTATATCTCCTCAAGACTGGCTGCAAACAGGTAAATGATCATTTCTGTTAATACACTACAGCGTGGGTGAGGAAATATATTTCTATTTTTAAATTGATAATGTAAATGTAGGTGTAATATTTGGCTGTCGGTCTGGTGGTTTGAAGAAAGGAGCCTGACCTTACAGCAGATAAACTGGGGATTTGGCTGATGCCCACCGGGCGTGCCTCCTCATGTTAATGAGCTCCCATGGGACCACCGTGTCTAATCCTTTATGTTCAGAGGCATGGCAACCACACCAGCCAAAGCCCTGCTGCAGTGGGAAATAATGATTGTAGTATGATTCCAATCCTGCCTCTATAATCACATTATTTCACCTACAATTAGACAAAGGGAACAGAGCAACAAATATGTAGAAAACCAAATTATAACAACAAAACTGTAAAATCCCTATTAGAAAATCATGTAAATGTAACAGTGATGATGCTATAAAAAGCAACCAAACTAGGATAAGGTTGCAGTAAAAGTCCTTGTACATCCATGTTTGTTAGATTTCTCATGAGGGAAATGGAGCCTAAATAAGATGCAAATCTTTGAAGAGCTTCATCATGCCAAGTCAGCTGAGCCCACTGAGGCCTTCTGCTGCGAAAACTGAATAACTGCCTGTTGTGTGTGTGTGTGTGTGTGGCATCCAATTAGGATATCTTCCTTATCAGTGTTTATTCTTCCAGTGTAGTAAAGAATTGCAACATTTTCTGGTTATTTTAGTACTTATCTGATGTTTTAATCTTTTTAAAGTGCTTGAATCAATACGGCTATCTCGTTTGAGTGAGATGATCTTGTTTTGATAATGTTCATGACATGTGATCCGCTGTTTATCCAGAGTTTTCGGTGCTGCCATCGTGCTGACATCCACCCTGAACATGTTCATTCCCTCTGCCGCCCGGACGCACTACGGATGTGTCATCTTTGTGAGGATATTACAAGGGCTGGTTGAGGTACGGATGCACGGTTTGCACAGCAGATCCTGACCTTTAAAAAGACTCAAAAATGATGCCTCATTATCAGTCGAGAGCTAAACTCAACCCCTAATGAAACAGTCCTGACATTCTGTATTTGACCCAGAAATCCTCTTGTTCTCACTGGCTTTCTATTTGAACCTGCACTGGAAAATGAAGCCCATTATGAAGAGGATCCATTCATTATATACTGTATACAATTATCAGATTAGTCCACACACAGAAAACAAGCATAAACCCCTGCAGGGCTTATGTATGTTGGTTTACCTGGTCAAAAACAGCTCCGTGTTCACATAGAAACACACAGAACAAAAGAGATAAAACCCACTTGATGCGGGCGGCCCCCACAGCTCAACAGAAAAGAAAAGATTTCAGAGAGAGAGACGCTATTATTAGACTGAAGGTCATCCTCCTTTGTGATTTTGTTTTGCCGCATGCTGTCGTTTCAATAGCAGCTCATGACCATCGAGATGGCGAGCCGCCTGCGTCCAGCACCCATCGACTTATTACTGCAAATTAAACATTAGCATTTCAGGTTGTCTCCCACTGCAAGCCCCAGCAATTTGTGTCTATCAATAGTTGATTGTATGCCACTTAGTGTGTAATGAAGATTTAATGGGAGCAATTCAGTTTTGTTCTCATGAAGTGGTAGCCAGCCTGACTCACACCTATCCCATTAGTCTCTATTAGAAAGGTCAGCTGCAATGCACGTCAGTTTGTTTGCTATTAACTACAATTTGTCCTGTGTGTTTTTGGCAAATGAGAACAGACTACGTCAATCAGACCGAATCAGTTAAATTATGTAAATTCTACTGACTGAAAGTGGAAAAACAGATGTAAAATGTGTTGATGCCGAACGATTATTTGCCTCAGATTGAGAGAAAAAACATAATTAAGTTAATGGAAAATGATTCTTGTGTGTTCAGACTGTGACTGTAAATGTCATCTGTCACCGTGCAGGGAGTGACTTACCCAGCCTGCCACGGGATCTGGAGTAAATGGGCTCCACCGCTGGAGAGAAGTCGTCTGGCAACCATCTCCTTCTGTGGTACAAAATCTACACACAGTCACGTTTCTGTGATTTACTCATTGTAACTTTATCGTCGTATTACTTCATACACTAAAATGCAGCTTCAGAATGACAAAATATTGCTCCTGAAATGTGTGTTTGTTACTAAACACTGGGACAACACAGCACTCTGAATAAGCAGCCGCATCAAATTCTGCCTGGTCATAATATTTTGTCCTGTTCAGGATCGTACGCTGGTGCAGTGATAGCGATGCCTCTGGCCGGGATCCTGGTCCAGTACACTGGGTGGTCCTCTGTCTTCTATGTGTATGGTGAGTGTCACATTTAAAGGGGACCTATTATGGTTTCGTGCTTTTTTCTCTTTCCTTTAGTGTGCTATATAGTTTTTTGTGCATGTAAAAGGTCTGCAAAGCTACAAAGTCCAAAGTCCACGCCAAAGGGAGTTACTCTCCCCCACAGAAACACTGCTCCTGAACTGCCTGAAACGCCTTGCTTGAAGTCCCACCTTTTCTTCTGTAACATGGTGATGTCACCAAGTGACACATTTGTATAATACCTGCTTAGCAGCTAGTTTGGCACGCCCTCAAACAAAGCTAGTTAGAGCAGAGCTGGAGCTGAATCCGAAGAGTTTGATTCAGTTGACCAATCACAACCGAGTGGGCCAGCTGACCAATCAGAGCAGACACGGCGTTTGTTGAACATTAAAGCATGTAAACATGTTCTAGTAGAAACCCAAAATACAAGTATTGCACCTGAAAATAGGCATAATATGTCCTCTTTAAAAGAAGAAACAACAAAAAGAGGTCTGTCTTACAAATGAAAAGTTGAGTTTATAAGCTATAAAAAAATGTCAAATCAATACATTCAGGAGTTTTACTGCTACAGCCGCACATGTTCTGGTATGACCAGTAGCTTATGGTGAATAATGTTAGCAAACGTTACACAGATATTGCTGTGTAACTGATAATACGGAGTCAGTTTTTGCAGCCACATGTAGTCACACACATACTGTCGGTTACATTCTGTCTATCTTTAACATACAGTTTTACCCTTTTAATTCCTCTTAAGTATCATTAAAGTTAGAAAAAACATCTTATTCCTCACTGACAGCATCACATAATATATATCAGCTTGTTCCAGCTCATCATTGAAGCTGTTATATGATGTTTGTACTGAGTGTGTACAATGTGTTTGATATGGCTGCACATATTTCTTCTATATAGGACTAGTTGTTATCCCTCAAGTTGCACACCTTAGTAGGGTGATCAAGTTCTATTTTTATTCTATCAAATGGAAATATTGCAGATTTTGAATCATTTTATACACATTTCCACAAAATTCAGACGTATTTGGTATCTTTTGAAAACGCCTGTGTGTCTGAGCAACGTTTGGCTGCAAGGCAGGAGTTTGTAATGACTGAGGTGTTTGGTTCTGTGCTGATCTGTTCAGGATGCTTCGGGATATTCTGGTACATGTTCTGGATCCTTGTGTCCTACGAGAGCCCAGCGGAGCACCCGACCATCACTGACCAGGAGCGCCGTTACATCGAGGAGAGCATCGGTGAAAGTGCCCAGCTGATGGGTGCAATGGAAGTGAGTTCTCAGTCTGTATCCATTGATTAGTAACACCAGGACAGCGTGCTGTAGACATCCAGCTGATTCTCTGTTTGTTTTAACAGAAATTCGGGACCCCCTGGAGGAAGTTCTTCTCCTCCATGCCCGTCTATGCAATCATCGTGGCCAACTTCTGCAGGAGCTGGACCTTTTATCTGCTGCTCATCAGCCAGCCTGCATACTTTGAAGAAGTGTTTGGCTTTGAAATCAGCAAGGTAAGTAAATCCCTCTGGCGTCTTTCACATCATGTGATCTAAGGTTCAGGATTACAAGGTTTTCTCAGATATGAATTGCTCAAGTTCAGAGCAGTTCAATTTGTGTAAAATGCAAATGAATACTGATACTATGATACTATGAATGATACTAATAAGATCTGTCTTATTCTGCACTGAAAAGTATAACAATGCTGTTGTTCATTCATTTTGTCTGGGTTCATTTTGCTCTAATCATTTTAATTTTAGATTTTGACAAAAGTGTTATTCCTGATATGGATTAAATTAATTTGGCAGTGGAGGACAAATATTAAAGCACCTAAAATCAATATTGGGGTCACTCGTAGTGATGAAGCTACAGAGAATTATCACCAGGATATGCAGCTCCACTCAGTTTTACAGAGCTTTATAATGAGTTTCAGCTCATTATTTCGCTATCTGGCCCACAACTTTACTGTTTTGGTTCACTCTCACCGCTCTCCATTGTTTTCAGCTGCAGCAGGCAGCCGTTTTCAGAAAAAAAAGCTATAAAAATTTACCGAACACTACCTGTTCAACACCAAACAGACATAGTTAGCGACTAGCTTGTGAATATAGTGGAGCATTTAGCAGCGAAAGAGACGGATATTTCCCTCAGGAGTTGGTGGAGAACAAAAACAGAGCTAAAAGAGAGTGATTCATCAAGTGGCCAGAAACCCAACTCCAAATAAACGATAATGTTGCTCTATAACTGCTGGATGTGTGAATAAGCAACTGTTTGCTAACAAGTTCATCATATCAAC
Source organism: Sebastiscus tertius (assembly GCA_916701665.1). Lineage (NCBI taxonomy): Eukaryota > Metazoa > Chordata > Actinopteri > Perciformes > Sebastidae > Sebastiscus > Sebastiscus tertius. The sequence continues at coordinate 9,569 of CAKAOH010020539.1, forward strand.
TTAAAAGGTGATGAAATGTCAATGTTGTGTTCAAAACTTCTACTGATCAAAAGGTTTAAAACTTGTTATTAGAATCAAACTAAAATTAATAGTTTGCATGAGTTTAGTTAGGAAACCTCCCAGCATGCACTGGGGATGTCACAGTCTGGCACTGTGTCCAGACGCTCTCAGACTTCTTGTCAACTAGACCGAACTGTTTTCCGTGTTTTGGGTTTTCTGTGCTGTGTTTTTCCTCTGCTGGGATGTGGAAAGAGGAGAGGTCATGCGTCATCAACGCATCATTACGACGGAGTATTAGGGCCAAATTGAGAGAAAAAAAATTTAGAGAATAAAGTCAGAATATTCAAGAAAAAAGTCGTAACTTAATGAGAATAAAATCATGCTATTTCAAGAAAAAAGTCGTAATATTATGAGAATAAAGTCATAACTTTATGAGAAAAAAGTAATTTCCTCCTCCACAAAAGAGGCATTTTCCCCCGGGTCCGTGTGGTTCTTTCTTCGGAATAAACGCAGTTTCTTGCACAATCTTTTCAAGGTCCTGATACTTATGATAATGTGGTGCTGAAGTATTTCGTTATTTGTGAAACCTATACTAAAGTATAACTTCACAAGATGCTCCACGTTCCTCATTTTCACACAGCTGCTCAATTTCCCCTCTAAAATATCACGTAAAATTACTTCTTCATAATATTATGACATCATTCTCATAATACTACGACTTTTTTTCACTTAAACTTATGACTTTATTCTCATAATACTACGACTTTTTCACTTAAACTTATGACTTAATTCAGTTAATAAGTGATTTATTTTTTTCCTCAATGTGGCCGTAATACTCCGTTGTATGTCATATCTTTGGGGTTCAACACATGTGCAGTAAAATCTGGTCTGCACTCACCAAAATTGAGCCAATCGCAACGCACAACAACAGCTCAATTACACTGTGCATGTGTTATACTCCATACCCAAAGACCAATCAGCTCCCTGCCTGTTCTCCTGCCTCATCACCTCATTCCCCTCACCTGAGCTTCCCGCCCATTTCTCCACCTGCACGTCATCCTCTCGTCAGATTAGTTTGTATTTAAGTCTTGGCTTTCAATTCAATCTTTGTTGGATCCTTGGTTTTTGTTCTGTGATTATTGGTTTTCTGCACAAAACATGAGTAAAGACTATTTTCTTTGAGTTCCTGTTGCCTGATGCAGACAGGGGCAGCAGACTCTTATTTGAAGAGGAAATGTGGTTAGACTGTGAGGGTTGGTGATGAGTTAAGTCCATATGGTGAAGTGGCTGACCTTTTATAAGTTAAATAGTTTGCTTAACTCTCTTAAATGGTTTGCCTCAACTTAAAAAAAATGCCCATTCTGTTTCAGTCAGATGAATGGATTTATGATGATACAACATGAAATATGTTGTGGGAATCATTACCTACATTTTTTAAGCTGATTCAAAGTTAAAATAATTTAATCGAGCCCTTTAACAAAACATTTAAAGGGGACATGTTATGCTCATTTCCAGGTTCATACTTGTATTTTGGGTTTCTACTTGAGCATGTTCACATGCTGTAATGTTTAAAAAATATACCTGTATCAATCCTCTGTCTGAAATGCTCCTTTTTAGCACCTGTCTCTTTAAGACCCCTCCTGAAAAAGCCCAGTCTGCTCTCATTGGCTTGTGAAAAAGATATGATGCACCTTTGCAAAGGTCCTTCTCAAGCTGAGGGCGATATATTCTAACGAAAATTCAAATCACATGTTTTCTGATTTAGGGCAGTAAAAAACGAAAAGAAAGACATGCACATCCAGTGTCCAATAGGATGGGTGCTGGATCAAAGAAATATACTGTATAGCAGAATTAAAACAGATAGATCTGCACACCAAATAGCTCCCGTTAGAAGGATTTCTATTGCTGTAACATTTCGAGCACCAGCCTCAACTTCAGAAGTCTGAAGGACAACAAAAACTGACTGGTTTGTCTTATTCCACAGTTTGTGGGGCAGTCGGTCGGCACTCCAGATACTCAAAAATATGTGCACAAGCACTGAAGTGAGTTTTTCATGATATGTCCCCTAGGAATAATCTAGCTCTTTTGGCATAATTTTCCACTTGGATTAAGAAAATAGATTTGAACACTGATTTTGAAACAAAGTGTGTTATTAACGGGGCAATTTTGCAATATTTGCTTTTGAAAGTGCTGTAGTTTATTGGTACCTTTCTGATCGTGCTGTCCATGAGTGAATGTATCAGACAAAGATTCCAGTTAATCATGAAATGTCCTCCCTGGAGAGTGTGAAGCATGAATCAAGCTGTTATATTTCAGCTTCAGGATGCTGCTGTGATTGCTGCAGGTGAATTATTGCTCAGATGTGATGCTGCAGTCAGAGATTGAAACGCACAGATTGGATCTGAGAGTAGAAGAAGAAGAATCACTTTTGTTTTGACAGTTTCTTTGTAGTTGTCACATTTTCTTGAGACAAGTGTTTGATGCTTTCTCAGGTTGGAATAGTGTCGGCGCTTCCTCACTTGGTCATGACCATCATCGTGCCCTTAGGAGGCCAGTTAGCCGACTACCTGCGGACTCACAACATCATGTCCACCACTATGGTCCGGAAAATCATGAACTGTGGAGGTGAGGCTTTGATAATCAGCTCTCTGTCTGTTCCCATGACGTTATAGAAGTATTCCTCATCAGTTAACCCTCTTCTTCTTCTTCTTGTTTTTAGGGTTTGGTATGGAGGCCACTCTCCTGTTAGTGGTTGGTTATTCTCACAGTAAGGGTGTGGCCATCTCTTTCTTAGTTCTGGCGGTGGGTTTTAGTGGATTTGCAATATCAGGTGAGTCTCAGAACAATGAATTCTGGTTCAAAATCTTTCTGTTATTCAAAAAAAAAAAAAGCACAGAATTGAGAATATTCACTCTTTGTGCTGCAGGTTTCAATGTCAACCATCTAGACATCGCTCCTCGCTATGCCAGCATCCTCATGGGTATATCCAACGGGGTGGGGACCCTGTCAGGGATGGTCTGCCCTCTAATAGTGGGAGCCATGACAAAGAACAAGGTGAGTCATTTCTATTCATACAGCGATGTGAATGTTGATGCAGATACAAACTTTTAAATCTTGAGTATTTCTCTATAACATGAAATATTCAAAAGTAAATGTGCAACAATCTAAGTTACAGTCATGAAGCGGTGTTTCGATCATCATTAGCTTCAGTACTGTGATGTATTTGCGAGTGAAACAGAATATGTGAACGTGGTTTAGTTACGAGAGGAATTTAAATCCTAAAGATTTTCTAGGATCACTCAAAGTTGGCTCAGCAAATACAGTCTATGGTTGAATGCCGGTAGTCTGTGTGGAGAGCAAAAGAGGCGGAACGCATTGTCCGAAATGCAATCTCCCACCGGCTATTGTCTGACAATAAGTTCGCTTTTTTTGGTTTAGAATTATCTTGCAAACTGGCTATAATCGTTTCAGTCGTAGACGTTGTCTCTCAACTCCAACTTCAGTCTCGTATCTCAAGTTGGTAATTTAACACCAAACTGTAAACAATCAGCTGCGCACAGAAAAGGAAGTCTTGGCCCGGATATCGGCTGGCTACACCGGAACCCTAGAAATATAGACCCTTGACCCCAGAGGCTTATCCGTTGTCCGACTGACAGCCGATGGGTTCCAAGATTAATTTGGAATGAGTGGGTGTAGTTTGATCATATTTGATTGATGTTGGCCGAGCAACATGAGTAATCAACCCCACAACTGTCATTAGATTTAATTCAAATGCGGCTAAATCCTGATTGGTACACAGAGATGCATGACATCACCTTTGTCCACTTCAAACCAGTGGGGAGAGCACAGACACAAACGCAAATACAGGAATCTTTCACGTGAAACCAAAGTTGTGGGAGCTTTGGCAGAACATTTAGGAACACATGGTAACATCATCAGGGCCTTAAAGACGTGACTCAGCCTGGCTGCAACTGTTTTCTCTCTCTAGACACGAGAAGAGTGGCAGTATGTCTTCCTCATTGCTTCCATGGTGCATTACGGGGGAGTGGTGTTTTATGGGATCTTTGCGTCTGGGGAGAAGCAGCCATGGGCCGACCCCGAAGAAACCAGCGATGAGAAGTGCGGCTTCATCGATGAGGACGAGCTGGCCGAAGAGACGGGTGACATCACGCAGGGTTACGGCGCGATGGGCGGTCCGGCTAAGAGCTACGGGGCCACCGCGCAGCTCAACGGAGGTTGGGTTCAGGACTGGGACAAGACGGAGGAGTACGTACAGGAACCGGCCGGAAAGATTTACTCCGAGCGCGGCTACTCTTAAAGACTCTCCATCACGGATTGCACAACATTATCTTAGATATTTAAATCCATTCTATGTGTTCAAGTAAAACCGTTTCAAAAAGCCAATGTAAAGAAATAGTTAATTGCAATGCAGAACAATCCTCATTAGACTCTCACGTGTCTCTCATCACATCTACTGTAGGGCTTCACTATAGAGAGAGCAAAGAGAACTGCAGGCCTATGTTGTACTTCTTCTAGGCACCCAAAACCTCATCAATCTACTTGAACAACATGAGCCAGATGACACTGCAGTTGACCATCATATAGGGTCTTTCTCTGAAATACCACTCTGATTGCACTGAAACTATATAAAAGTATTCTAAATCAAGATTCTGTTTCTCAAATGTGTTTTATGTACTGTATATATACCTGTATACTGTTTCTGTGAGACTATTGTGGATTTTGGGTCGTTGATCTGTGTTAACATTAATATAAAAGGCCATATTTTTCATGGACAGTAACCTTTTCAGGGAGATGTCTGCTTGCAAAAAAGGCCTCCTTCTTCCCGAGCGAGGCCTGTAATACACTATAAGACAAAAATAGCGTGAGTGAAGTTGAACCGTAGAGTTTTAGTGTGTGTTTGTTTGCATGAATTTGCTCAGATCAATGTTTCAGATGCAGCCGCCTCACACGTCATTGATAGTCCTCATTCGGCTCACTTGCTTTGTTCTCTTAGATATCTGCCATAATAAATAATTGAAATGAACTTTCATAATCAGGTGCCAGTCGTGATGTGAGACAAATCAAAAAAAAAGTTTTGAAGGCGACTGCTCAGAAGACATTGTTTATTGATGTTTGGTGTGCACTGCAATAAATTCTGTGTACCAGCCGCCACCCATCACGTTCTGTTCTGTAATGTAACACTGGCTTGCCGTATCTAACTGTAATTGTTTTGGAGTCATGTGATGCTCAACATTAAGGTGTGTGTTTTTAACAAATTACTAGTGTCTGGAGAATCCAGCTTTAGTGCTCATGATGCAGGACATGTTGCATTTTGACAGCGAGGAATGCAGTAATGTGTGTGAACAACCAGGTTGTTGTGATCTCTTTGATGTTTCTCGGTTGTTCTCATTGTCACCAAAAAGTACTTTGTTGACACTTTGATATCGTCACGTTTGAGTGGACCACATGAGTTAATAATAGATGGCTCTTCCACCTGACTTTATTTGCTATTTGAACACTTTTTCTTCATTTTGCTGTATGAAACCTGCAAGGATGTTTAAAATATATGAATATTTAAGAATGTTTAAGATGACCAAAAGATGCTATTTACGGCTTTGTGCCTGAAGTTTATGTAAAACAGATAAATGTGATTTTATGGCTTCTAATATTGTGTTTAATGAAGAGGTATGTTGATGTCAAAAAGTGTTATAAAAAATACTCATATCATTTTATAAAAAAACCAACCAAAAGTCATGCTTTTGTCATTCTTCTTCATCTTTTCATCTTGTGGGTTGATTAGGGGTGTAAGAAAATAACAAATATAGCTGTATTGATTCTCAAAAACACTATCAATTTTTAATTAATAGTTTACCAGCAATGATTAACTCAGTCAGTACTTTATTTCATTTGCAAAGAGATGCTCCCTCTCAGTGTATGTACCCTCTCAAAGTAGTGCTATGATGTTGATGTTAAAGGGACCGTGATAAATACAAATGCAGATCCCACTGCTCTTTTTATTTATTTATTATTATTATTATTATTATTATTATTATTATATCTCCTTTTAAGCAATGAATCAACACATTTGTAAATTTTATTTTTAGGGCTGCAGCTAAATTTTAGAAAATGGGAAAAGTTTACATATTCAAATGTCTTGTTTTGTGCAACCATCAGTCAAAAATCCGACAATATTAATTTTAATATTATAAAAGACTAAGAGAACTAGTGAATATTGACATTTATTACACGGCTGTGTTGAATACTCGATTCTGATTGGTCTAAGGTCTGTTATTTCTTTATAGCAGACCGTTGCTATGTATAGCAGACCGTTGCTACGGGCGCAGTTCTGACGTCGGACTCTGGTGGACCAATTTTGTGTCAAAATATTGATTTCTTCAGTAAGCGGGATAATGTACAGCTAGCGGGTCATTGTTGTGAAAGAAACCCCTTCAGGGGTTGCAGCATCGCCCTGTTGGGGATTCTTTCACAACAATGACCCGCTAACTGTACATTAATTTGATAGACTAATTGTTTCAGCCCTACTTAGTTTAATCATTTAATAAATATTTCAAACTTTTTTTAAATCAGATTTTATGCATATGGTGTTCTTTATACTATGACAGTTTTCCTAAGATTAGATTTTAAAAAAATCACAATATATTGCTTTGCATACAGTATCGCAATATATCACAATATATTGATTGGTAACCCCCGTATCGTGATACGTATTGAATCATCAGATTCTTGCCCATACACAGTGTTGATGTGATGTACTGTAGTACATTCTACTGTGTATCTGAAGGTTAGTGGTCCTCAGAGACTGGAGCCAGACTATCTAACCAGTTATCCACCTGCTCCAATCAGTGTGGTGCATCTCCAATTCTCTCCACGTTTCTCATTAGTAAATCAATGGCCGAGGTCTCCGGAGTCCAGGGGAGAGTATTGGACTCTGTAGCTAGGTAATTGGTAAAGGAAAACAGCAATGTTAATGCTATTACTGGAGTTTACATCCCCACAAAACCAGGATCATTGTCTGAGTCCTGACTTTAATATGCGGTGTAGATGAAGATGTGCCATGTAGGTGCACAAAAGTGTGATGAAACCTATTAAACCTCTCAGCAGCATCTCACACTTCTCTGAATTGTAAAAAGAAATATCAGAGGCATAAATGTAAAAGAAAACAAATTGTGGTGATGTAATGTGGAGTATTATGTTTGGCTGTT
>CAKAOH010020539.1:16811-45485 GCA_916701665.1 Sebastiscus tertius
TGCAGATCCCACTGCTCTTTTTATTTATATCTCTTTATTATTATTATTATTATTATTATTATTATTATATCTCCTTTTAAGCAATAAATCAACACATTTGTAAATCTTATTTTTAGGGCTGCAGCTAAATTTTAGAAAATGGGAAAAGTTAACATATTCAAATGTCTTGATTTGTGCGACCATCAGCGTTCTTTATACTATGACAGTTTTCCTAAGATTAGATTAAAAAAAAACACAATATATTGCTTTGCGTACAGTATCGCAATATATCACAATATATTGATTGGTAACCCCCGTATCGTGATACGTATTGAATCATCAGATTCTTGCCCATACACAGTGTTGATGTGACGTACTGTAGTACATTCTACTGTGTATCTGAAGGTTAGTGGTCCTCAGAGACTGGAGCCAGACTATCTAACCAGTTATCCACCTGCTCCAATCAGTGTGGTGCATCTCCAATTCTCTCCACGTTTCTCATTAGTAAATCAATGGCCGAGGTCTCCGGAGTCCAGGGGAGAGTATTGGACTCTGTAGCTAGGTAATTGGTAAAGGAAAACAGCAATGTTAATGCTATTACTGGAGTTTACATCCCCACAAAACCAGGATCATTGTCTGAGTCCTGACTTTAATATGTAGATGAAGATGTGTCATGTAGGTGCACAAAAGTGTGATGAAACCTATTAAACCTCTCAGCAGCATCTCACACTTCTCTGAATTGTAAAAAAGAAATATCAGAGGCATAAATGTAAAAGAAAACAAATTGTGGTGATGTAATGTGGAGTATTATGTTTGGCTGTTTCCTCAGTGTGTCCTCCTCTACACAACTGAGGTCAACAGTGTTACATGCAACATATTATTGACCCGGTTCCTGCATTAAATCGTAACAAATCAATACTGTTTAACTCCAGAGCGTATTGGACTTTTAAAACAAAAAATGCTTCTAATGAAATTCAGAATAAATGCTGGTGACAAGAAAGGTTGTGCTACCTTTGTAATTATCACTGTATTTCCTAGTTATTAGTATTTCATGTTTGCCGGAAAAACAATGAAAACATAAAACACATAAAAGACATCAATCCTCATTACATTATGTAGACAGTTAATTTACATTTGAATCAAATACTTGATGAAACTTACAATGAGCGCAGCTGCAGAATGAGGTTCGATTCCTACATTATCAATGTTACAAGAGACCATTAGACATAAATGCAAAGGTTGAATGCGCAGCTGAAAATACTGACTTTACAAGATGAAACATGAATGCAGCATTAGTTCCATGCAACTTTGTTCTGTGACGAAGCCATCCAATGAAAATTAGTAACAGTATTTATTATTTGAAATGTTAAGATGCGTTTGTTTAGGTTTTAATGATTGCATTCAGGCAGTCGGGCAAAAAAAATATTCATTTGACCAAAGAAATTATTCTGAAAAGAAAGAACCCATTTGTGCCCGCAACTGAAATCACTCTGCTGTGATTGGTCAACTGAAACCAAACTCTTCAGACTCCGCTCCAGCTCCACTCTAACTAGCTTTGGTGCGCCAAACTAAACCACCAAATTTCAAGACTTTTGAGTGACCAATCAGTGTTGTTTTCCCTTATCACACTAAATATAGTCTTTCTGTTCAAATGGGTTAAGAAAATAGAAGTGGGTGGTCATTTCTGGTGGTTAATCTTACCTAATAAAGTCAATAAAATAAGGCAATAACAAAGCAAAAATCTGTGTCAAAATAGAATAATATAGAAAATGCAATAAACAAATGTGGTGCATAATAATAATAATATCAATGTATATATTTTATAGTGGATCCCATATGTATAGAGGATATTGTATGTTGGTTTGCACACACACGCAGAACTTGCTAAATTGTATATACAGCTCCAAACCCTGAACCCCATGCACCTTCAGGGAGTCGTGAGAGGACTGATGGAGGTCTCATGACTCACCGATAAATCTGAGTCAGAGGTGTACAGAGGGAAAAAGAAAGGTGATATCACCTTCTGTGGCGCCTCTGCTCTGCTCAGCAGTGTGTCAAACACGCCGCTCTGCAAGGCCGATAAACTGCAGCCACCTCACTGACGAGGTGGTAAATAATTCAGGAAAACATGGCGTCCGTCCATCCATCCGTCCACGTGCATCACTCAGAGCTTTTCCTTACAGCGGGAAGGGCTCGATGGTGTGTACGACCCGAGGATGAATCAAAGAGCGTGATTCAGCCTCTGCAGGTGGGAATGAGTCATATGGAGCAGTCCATCATTAGAGAATTGACCATCTTCTTGAATGTCCTCATTACGCATGATGTGACCAACTGGTAGGAGGTTTCCACCTTTCTCTGCAGCGTCTTGCAAATGAAGCCTCTGCACGCTCCCCTCTCCATGGAGAAGAAATGATAGACAGGCATGCAGTTTGTTGGGGTGGGGGTTAACGTGTTGACCATCGGTTTTATGCACATGATGGACAGTCTGAATCAATTTAATGTGCACTGTACTCTTGCTCTGTGTTGACTGATGCTTCGAATCACAGGAAGCAGCTCCACGTCTGCAACACAGCAGTGGCAGCAATTACAATAAATCTCAGTTTCTCTGCCGATTATCTGCCCGGCTGAGGAAACCATTAACGCTCACCACCACCACCACCACCACCACCACCGCCGCCTGCCTCTCGGTGCACATGTTAATTTGACAGAAAACACAATTGTGTCACCAGCCGCGTGGAACATGTTTTCTCAAGCCTAACCAGCCGGGGAGGTCATGGCTGTTGCACTTGGTGACGTGCCTGCTGGGCTGCGCGGTAATTGGGCAAAATCGGTGTTGTCGACGCTTTCGTTCATAGGTGGGGATTCTCTCAGCTGCCTCCACAACCTCCACCCTCTGTTGTTGTTTTTGCAGCATCTCAGACTCATTGTCATGTTGCTGGTGCTTGTTTGTGTAACGGTGAGGGCGAGTGAAGGGGGATTGAGTAGTTGTGAGTCTGAGGGGCAGGTGCAGTTTGGCTCCTGGGGGACTGTAATGGGATGAGGCCTAGCCAGAATGAGTGTTTGATGACGGGGTTGCACTCCTCCCTCGGGACTCAGCCTGCATGCAATTATCCTCCTGATCCCTTCTCTCCTCTCTTGTCTGCAGTCCAATATGTACACAGCGAAGCCTGAATATCCTTTAAATTACACTCTAAAATTCAACTCCCTCGTATGCAAAAAGATCAAGTAATTACAACCCCCAAATTTCAAAGCAGTATTGCAGTAATTATTGTTTTATGGCACCCTCGTGCATGACATTACACCACCTCGGGGCAATTGAATTTATGAACGCCTTCTTCTCCTCCCTTGCTAATTGCTTTATTAATGGAGAGCTTGGCACCCCAAATCAGTCACCAGACATGTTACACATCTCTGTTCTCCACCCACTGCCACACATGTGCAAATTTGAAAAGATTGCCAAGTTTACAAAAGGATTTCCGAATCTCCCAATCATGATTTTTTTTAAAGCTCTTGTTTTTGCAAAGAGCTCCTGCTTAAGATGCTCAGTTTAGAAAGAAAAAGCCCTCCCTTTTGTGATATGCAAATGGCGTCCACTGAGAAACATCTCCATCTTGTTTGGCTCCCAAAAGCAACAAGAACTGTCTTTATTTTCATCTGTGCACTGAAACATTTATTAGCACCACTACTGAGGCAGGGAAACAGTGATGCCGTATATTTCAGACCCACAATATGTGCAGTGAGAATCCACAATCAGAGGAAGAGGAGGCAGATTGCTACGTCCAATTGTTTTTTCCTCCACAGAACTGGCTTCCTACAGTTGCATGTGAGGTAATCTATCACAAGTCTTTCCAGTTCCCCTCCCCCATATCACATTACGTTGACAGCTTCATACCCTCCTCTCTGCAACATGCTCGTATCATGCTCGTATCTCACAGACAAAGGATGAGAGGCTGATAAGATTTTACACGATATTCTCATTGCTGGCATCGCTTTGCTTTGGAATCTGGATCAAATGATGGAGATGAATCTGCAGATAATAAGGGGAAAATATTTCACTGCTTAAAGCCACAACTTACTCTCTTTTAGGGCAGCATCTAATGATTATTTTTCTATTCATCGTTGCAGCTCTACTTTCTTTTGTTCTGGCTTTTTCCTACAACCCCCTCCCTCTTCTCTTATGTGCAAAAATACAGTAGTGTTTCTGCAACCACAGCACCCCACTGGAGCATCTGACAGTGCAGTTTCTATGGGATGTCCTGGAGAGGACGATGTGAGCTTCTTTCATCCTGTTCTTCAAAAAGCTGCAACGTTTCATATGACTCAGGAGAAACACCACACTTCCATCCATCTTGAAATGAAAGCATCATTCCTCGGTGCATGCCTGATGATGGTGGCCACTGATCAGCAGGGACACAGGTGTGCAGAGGGGCCCTCCTGCCTCTGTGATCCGTCACCGAGGCCAGACGAAGGCCAGGCTGGAGCGGCTTAGGCACGTGCCGAGGGAGGGCTCTACCCCCCCTCAACCCCCACCTCCACTCCTCAGAGGACTCCCTATTCACACCACCAGATGGGGGCTGGATCTGGGTTTTAATGAATGCTATCCTTCACGACCCTTTAGAACACAGTCGCCCTCAGCAGCACGTCTCACTGCAGTTTGTCACCCCACGCTGACACACTACAATAACACACTGAATCAGAAACAAGCCAAGGATGAGATGCGAGAGCAGGAAATACTCTGTGCTCCATTTCTAATTTCACCATCCTCACTTGGGGGTTTTATAAAAGACAGAAATGCCACATGCTGTATTCCCATTTCCCACAAATACCAAATTCACTGTTCAAGAGATGAGCCGCTACTTGAAGCATCCTCACACATTTAAAGTGGTAGATATTATGTTGACCTCCTGCTGTTTGAAGTGATACAATAAGACAACCCTGTAATTTTACCACGCAGGTTAAGAGCAGAGGGCAATTTGTTCACATTTAAGAGACAAAAACCTGGTTGGTAAATAGCTGCTTTATATAAGAGGGGTAGTCTTAATGTTTAGCAAGTGGGGCCCTCTGCGAAAGTGAAAATGGTTATTTTTATGTGTTTATGTGTCTTTTGTGATTGTAGTAATGTTGAGGATACATTTAATTTTGTGTTCATTTACCCCAGAGGAAAGAGTTAGGAGCCCAGATCTGTTTTATGTTGTCTTCTTGTTATATGTTGAGTTGGCTCTTTAATTAGGAGATGTTTGCCTAAGCAAGATTTAAAGAATATGCATGGAAACTAAGACAAAGACCACTGTATCCATCATGATAAGACCTATTTGTTAGGGAAACTGAATGTTCTTTCTCTGTTTCTTTCTTTCTTTGAATTTGTGGAACTGTATGTTACAACTGGTCATGTGGCTGTTGTTGTCCAGTGTCTTCTGAGCCCATATGCTGGGCACCAAATGGTGCAGGACATTCAAATCAATCAATAAAAAAATATATATATTTGGGCTATCAATCGATTTTATCGCGATTAATGGCATTATTGTCCATAGTTAATCGCAATTAATGACAAATGACAAGTTCAAGCTGGAGGCACAACTTTTTTAGATGCAACAACTTGATAGAATGTGCATTATTCTCACTTTCTGTGTCTTTAATGAAGCCTGAACAAAGAATTGAGCAACGACAAAGAAACAGAACGGATAACAAAAAATTTAATAAATCATCATCAGTCATCTTGTTAAGTTATCTGTAACAAATAGGGCTGTCAATCGATTAAAATATTTAATCGCGATTAATCGCATGATTTAATCGTGATTAATCAAAAATGAATCGTACACTTTTTTTTATCTGTTTTCAAAATGTACCTTAAAGGGAGATTTGTCAAGTATTTAATACTCTTATCAACATGGGAGTGGGCAAATATGTTTGCTTTATGCAAATGTATGTATATATTTATTACTGGAAATCAATTAAAAACCCAAAACAATAACAAAAATTGTCCAGAAACCCTCACAGGTACTGCATTTAGCATAGAAAATATGCTCAAATCATAACATGACAAACTGCAGCCCAACAGGCAACAACAGCTGTACAGCAGTATGTCATTGTGCTGACTTGACTATGACTTGCCCCAAAACTGCATGTGATTATCATAAAGTGGGCATGTCTGTAAAGAGGAGACTCCTGGGTACCCATAGAACACATTTTCATTCACATATCTTGAGGTCAGAGGCCAAGGGACGCCTTTGAAAATGGCCAAGCCAGTTTTTCCTTGCCAAAATTTAGCGCAAGTTTGGAGCGTTATTTAACCTCCTTCCTGACAAGCTAGTATGACATGACTGATACCAATGGATTCCTCAGGTTTTCTAGTTTGATATCAGTATCTTCACTCTTCACTAAAGGTTCTTTGGCATAATAATGGGCTTTCCTTTTTATTATCAGTTTCCAGGTATTTAACCTATATAAATAATGGGTGAAACGTGTTTTCATTTAGTACAGATAGAAACAGGCATATAGAACTAAATTGTAGGCTTCTCGTTTGGAGTCAGACTAACACACGTGAATCATCACCATGGCTGCTAACCCACTCTGCCAGTTATGTGTCAGGCTGTGAAGAAGGGTGAGACATCTAAAAATGAAAGAAATCTGTCAGTGTTCAGTCCCGAAGGCTGAATGATAACATGCTGCTGAAACATGTAGAGGAGGAAAAGTCTTCTTCCAGATATTTGTCCTTAAATTACTTCATTTAATTTCTCATAATTCTTGAATACCCGACTTTAAAATCTGATCTAACATGATGAAAATGTAAATTAAAAGAATTTGCATATATTTACAATGGAGGAGGAGCAGGTGAGATCCCTTCAATCATTGTTGGTCTCCATGCAGCCAGATGCATATGGTCTTTATTGGATGGAAATAAATTGGTTGTGTACATGCAGCCCCTTACTCAGTGACCCTTGTCTGTCAACGTGAATTGCTTTCACGGCGTGTTAAACGAGCCGTGGTCGTGTTGGTGTTTCCCTCTGTGCGGCGGCGGCGGCGGTGGCCGGGTCTCTAATCCGCTGTCTGCCACAGTTATGTCACACACCAGCTATTGTGTGGAGGGTTTGATTGAAGACGCCTGATCTGACTAACTGATCCCTCGCTGCCGCAGAGGTGCTCAGACACATGGGCGAGGTCTGAGATGTGTGAATTGGCAGTCGAGTCACATGACTGGCATTAAGCCAATCATAATTTTTAGATTGCAGAGGGAGAACAGCTTTGTGGCGAAGAGGTGAATATTGACAGATGGTGTGTGAGAAAGTGAAAATGATTTTTTGGTGTGTACAGACAGAAAGGGTAAATTGGATTACACAAAGTATTTTCTCTCTTTGCTTTACAGCTCCTTGTCTTGGCCTTTAAAACTATTATTTTCAGGACCTAATAAATCAATAAATCAGCAGCTACAGAATGATTTTAAAACAGCACATCTATAATATGATTTGGAAGTAGGGTGGGATTTATGAGGCCAAATGAGGCCTTGAATCTCCAGAGACCAATTTATAAAGTGTGAACTATTCACTGCCGGACAATTGCTTTGAATTTAATTCAGTCAGATCACGTGCTGCTACTGAATACAACCACCATCTGTCCAAACCTTGTAAGCTGTGTATTTTTAACAAATATCCAGTTGTACTGACATAAAACAAAACTATTAATTACATTATTAGAAGGTGCATGGATAAAATATTACAAAAAAAATGTTTATACTGTGAAAGAGACAGGCTAGTGTGACATATTGTATTTTAAGGCTTTCAGATCCACTAAAGTGAGCATTATGAGAATATTGTCATTAATGACATATTTTATATTTGCATCCTGTAAATGCATTCAGTATGTTGTGTTTCTAGCTGTGTTTGCGTACAATTATATTTCACAAGTTGAAAAAAAAGCAGCATAAAGAGTCAAGAATTTAAATGGAAAAAAGCCTCTGTGAATGACTGGATAACATTTTCAAGTGTTGTGTACTTTTTATGTGTATTTTGCACTGAAAATACTAATTCTTATATGATACCTGTGTTTCGGTACTGATACCAAAATGCTCCTTTTGTTTACACCCTCCTCTGTTAGAACATGTTTTTCAATAAAACCACTTTTTTCATTTAAAAAAAGAAACCAAAGTTCTTAAATGTTGTCTAAATTAGAGGTCGCCCGATAGTGGATTTTTAAAAGGTCGATATAATAATGATAGTTTGGAACAGGAAAAAATCTGATAGCCGATTAATAGGCCGGTATCGGGATTACTTCGGTTGTACATCCCGTTACATTGTTAAATGCCACTAACAAACCATTAATGTTCGTGCATATTCCCGGGATAAAGAGGATCCTTAAGTCTGTAATTTAATTTTATGAATAGATGGTTACGTGGCTGGATTATTTGGAAGAGAAAACGCCAAATTGTTAACTAAGCTAAAGTAACAGTGAATGATTTATTTTCCTGCCTGTCTTGTATTGTAGACAAAGAGCTGACAGTGTTGTGTTATATATTTGAGAGATAACTTTCTTTCTCCCCCTCTACTGTGACTTTGTGTACGTAGCCTCCACGCAGAACAGTGACGTACATCCCAACGTGAATGGTGCATGCAGTGATCTGCCACTATCAGAGCCCAATTCTGTCAATAATGATAGCTTGTAAATAGTCCTATCGGCGCCGTCTTCGTCTAGTCTAAAACCCAAGGAAAATTATGATTGAACCTGTCTGATCACAAGTAAAGAAGAAGCATATGATGCCACTTTGAGTCACTGACAGCTTACAATTATTTGTGCTACGGACACATTTTGTTTGGTATCATGAAGTATTGAGGTTTAATACCCTAGTCAAACATTGCATAAAGATATAAACAGATATATATATGGCAACATTTTGGCATCTCGTCCAGCTGTAAAGAAAACACCAGACTGACAGTCACTTGTTTAATGCTGACAGGAGGTCTCCCCACACACTCAGACCTCTGACATCAAAGTCCCCATCAGACACTTTCAAAGCATTAAGCTCTTTTTCTACATCCCCCCTCAGAGAGGGACAGGCCTCAAATAAGGCCACAAAGTGCTCCGTCAGTCTCTGGAAGGACACTGTTCTTCGGTCTGTGCTGGTTTGAACCCATTCACCCTCACTCATGCTGTACTCCATATCCGAGGCCCACTTTTTTAGTACATCACAGTAAGCGTCTCTAAATTTCCGGTGTTGTTTGGCCAGGTCTATAATAAGTGTAGCAGGCAGCGAGGAACACATGGGCTGCAGCACACGGTGTTCTTTCTGCAGCCAGTCCAAGAGAAAAATCTGTGAAGCAGTTTGTGAGTTTTTCGTCGTCAGCAGAGCTGCAGCGATGACAACACAGAAATGTCCTGCTGCTCCTTCACATCCCTGGAGGACAGAGTCTAAAAAGTGCTCTGGTTGGCCGGCTTGGCTCAGCAGAGCATCCAGCCTCTCCATCAGCATCACCCCCTGCACCTCAGCATCAGCACCAACAACAGCTGACAAGTCTGTGAGAGGACTCAGGACTTTACAGGCAGATCTGCATTGAATGATGTGGCTGCAGAAGCCGGTGACATCCTGATGCTCTGTCTGTGTGGTGTCTACAGGACTGGTGGTGTCAAAGAGGATCTTCATGATGGAGATGGGCAGCTCAGGGTTGTTCAAGAGCCCAACGAGCAACAGGTGCTGACACCTGGAGAGGTCACTGAAGGAGACGTCTGTGTATCCAGGGAAAGCAGCTCGCAGACTTTGATTAGTGAGCTGCAGCTGCTTCTCCATGATGCTCCTTATAGCGGTGTTGTTGTGAAACCTGGAGAAGAGGTGTTCGCAGTAGCGGGCCCAGTCAAAAGCTCTGGAGACAGTCTGTTTATCCCACTGATCCACGACACAGCTGTGACCGGCCACGGCCAGCAGCTCCAACGTGCTGGCCAGGTTCTTCAGCACCGCCTCCATGTGGCGCTCTACCCGGGTTACCGGCTTTGCAACACGTTAGCAACAGCTTAGCAACAGGTTAGCAACGAACTACAACGTTCAACAGGACTTCCGGTGGCAAGTTTCAGAACAAAATCCTTTTTGACGAATGGTTAAACTGTATTTAATATCCAGCGTTGTGTGCGTGAGAGTATAACACATTAGTAAAGGAACATTTAGTAGAAATAGCCTCAACATAGTTGCTGTTATACTCACTTGTCTTTTCTCTTTCTGTCATCCGGCTGCCTGTTTGTGTTACTACTGCGCATGCGCACTAGAGTGCTGCGCTTTGGCCAATTTATTTTCCTTCAAAATAAAAGACACAGAGTAATTGCCATACTACTACTACTACTACTACTACTACTACTACTATTACTACTACTACTAATAATAATAATAATAATAATTTTAAAAATACTGAATTTAAGTAAGAAGTGAAACTCAGTATACACACTTTGATTTTCTCTTAGTTTTTAATGTTTATTTTCTGGCTAACGTACATATTTATGTAAAACATGCTCTATATTTTCAATAGATAGATAGATAGATAGTAACTTTATTTATCCCGAGGGAAATTTAAGTTTCCAGCATCACAGTTCCATAGTGCAAAACATGTTAGTAAAAAGGCAGTGAAAAAGTTAGTAGTACAAAGTACAAAAAAATATACCAGATATAAAAATACAAGGAAACTGTTAAAGCTGAATATAGTGCAGGGTAACAGCTGTGATACGCGACTATTAAAAAGTGAATATAGTGCAGAAGAGACTGTTAAAGAGAGTATAGTGCGGGGTAACTCCAGTAGCTTAGTCTATGAAAGTGCGCTGTGTGCATTATTAGTAACTTATTGCCATAATAATAATAATAATAATAATAATAATAATAATAATAATAATAATAATAATATTTTTAAAATGCTGAATTTAAGAAAGGAGCGAAACTCAGTATACACACTTTGATTTTCTCTTAGTTTTGAATGTTTACTTTCTGGCTAACGTACATATTTATGTAAAACATGCTCTATATTTTAAGATAAGATAAGATAAGATAAGATAAGATAAGATGAACCTTTATTAATCCCCGGAGGAAAATTCAGGTGTCAAAGCAGCAACATCAGCAAACAGAGTGAAACACAGGAGAGGTACAGGTATACAAAAAATATAAAAACAATAAATAGAGATATAAAAGATACAGAGTGAATGGGTGAACATAGTGTGCGCAGTCCGTCGATAAATAAATGTAGTATGTACAATAAATAAATGTAATATGCACATATGTGCAGTCTATAAAGTGGTATACAGGACGTATAGTGTAAATTAAGTAAAGTGCGCCAGTGGTTAGAGTCCAAGGTGTTTCAATATATTGTTAAAAACAAAGCCCATCTAACTAGAATTAGAGAAAATAAACTTTCATTCATGCATTCTGACAATTTCCGTATAGGCTATTTGTGATTGTGTCTGCTTCATGAGGAGTTATTTACAACTACAAAACGGTGTCATTCAAATTTATAGTAGCCTAAACATAACTGGAGTCTGTCAGTTCAGATGGATCAGATTACACAAAGAAAAAAAAAAAAATCCAATTAATCAAAGTGTATTGAAGGATTGAATTTCTCGGACTGACCTGCTGAATTCAGTCCAGAAATGTCATATGGAGGCAACACAAAGCTGAGAGAGGAGGGAGCTGATCAAACTTCCCTCCCATCAGCAGCAGCAGCAGCACAGTGCTGTGAGTGTATGTGCATGTGTGTGCGTGTGTTAGTGTGAGTGCAGTCAGATCGCGAGAAAAGACCTCCCCGGTCCACACTGGTTCAGTGTTTTGCAGCTTTAACCTGTGGGTCGGTGCACCTCCTCGGTGAAAAGCATGAGAAGTGTGATCCAGCAGCTCTCAGGACGAGTGAGAGGACCACCGAGCTGAACCCTCAGGGTGAGCACAGGTAAGGAGCTGCATTTTTTGGACTCATGCAAGAAATTTTTGCTGCTTTACTGTTGCCAAATGAATGTGAGACTTTTGAATATTGTTATGCATATTCTGTTTCAGGTTGGTGGGGGTGTAACTTGTACTTTATAGCCCCTTGCTCTCCTCAACAAGGGGGGGGGAATAATGCAATATATTTAAAAGCTACTTCTTGACAGTAAAAAAAAAAGCAGTTCATTCCTGCTTTACTTATTTCTCTCAAAAGTAAGTCAAGGCATCTTTAATTAGAATCTGACATATTTTCTTCAGTTGCAGCTCTGCAGTCATTTCATTGGTTTTAATTAGTGGCTGCTTTGCTGGACCTCAGTCATAACTCATCAGGCGTCCTCCCTTGATCCTATTTCCAGAGGGCTGAACTGTCTGTTGTGGCTGTTTTTATTTGTGACAGTTTATAAAGGAGGAGACAGCTTTAAAATCTTATGAGAGTTGTAAATGAAAATGTGCTGCAGAGTGTTTTAAGAGGCCAATGCAACACATGCAGTCCAAAACCAATTTATTGCACAAAAAAAACGTGTATAGTGCAGGAATAAGTATGTAGACATAATGTCTGTCTGAAATGCAGTTGTGAAAATGTTTACAATATAGGGGTCTTTAAATGCAGGCCTGAGGCTGCCTATTCCATTTTGAAATGATTTAGTCTAGAATAAATCAGTACAAGATCACAGATCAGGATTTATGACACCATGTGGTGCGCTAATAAACAAAAGAACAGTGTTATTGGAGTATGTGATATGATATCATGGCTAAAGCTTTGTGCTGTAGGCTTAATGTGTTGTTATTTTCTGCTGGAAACTTTGTACTTTACCGACCACAGCTGATGATACAATCTGATACCTGAAAACAACACTGACTCACAACACACACAGTACTTAAGCTGAGTTGAGTTAGTTTAAATGGACGAATCAGCCTCCAGATCAGTTTACTGTTGTAGAGGCGGAAGGCATGAAGGGCGGCGAGGGCGAGGAGGACAGAGCCGCTCTTGTTTTTTTTTCTAATTGATGTGATTCAGCAGTCGAAATTCCCATCCATATGCCTTTCCTGGAGCAATCTGCAGCCAACTGTGGCAGGTTGTTGACGGCGTTACTGAAGTCATGAGGCTTTTTCAGACAGAGAAAAAAGCATGCGTGTGTCTGTATAATCTAACATCTCTGGGCTTTACATGCATCTTTATTTCTAATTCTTATCCTGAGCCTTTAATGTCAGATTCTGACTCTTGATTCTGAAAAATAACATCACTAGATGAAGCAGTAAGATCAGCAGATGCTACATGAAGCATAGTAGCAGAGTGGTGGTGTTGGCTGTGTTTTTGGCCCGCAGTGGAAGAGGTCAGGCTACAGTGTGGTGAGAGGAACCAGGTATGTTTAACAACAGCTGATTGTTTCTTTAGCATTGGTTCCTGGGAAAAACAGGAGGGACCTAGTATGATGTTTATTCATGATCCTGTTGAGAACAATACAGCTTTTGAAGTAAGATTAAAGCTGCAGTCGGTAAACTCTGAGCAAATATGATAAAAAGTTGTTTTATAAAACGGTCACTATATCCTGACAGTAGTGAATGAGACCCTAGACTGTATATAAAGATGGACGACGTGTCTCCACTTCAACAACAAAATATTCTGGATACGGATTTGACGTCATTTGGAGCCAGAGTTTGCGCAGTAGTGATCGGGCGGTGAAGCCACGGTGTCTAGCCGAGCCCGGCAGCAACTTGTCAGCGAGAGAGACTCACAGCTGCTATTCATGACGTCTCACCCCCTTATTATAGCATCAAATAACAAATTAAAACCAAACTTATCAGAAAATGAACACTTGAACATACATCAGCGTGATAAGAACTGCCGAAAATGACAGAAAAAAATATTTGATGTGTACTTTGACTTTTTAGTTTGGCCCGTGTTCCATCCGCTGACATGGAGGGGGCAGGATTTATGAGCTATACTGCAGCCAGCCACCAGGGGGCGATCAAGATGTTTTAGCTTCACTTTTGGGGAGCTGTCATGTCGTCCATCTTTATATACGATCTATGCATGAGACAGATAATCTGTGAAAAAAATCATTTTCCTCTGCCTCCTCCCCAAGATCCTAATGGCATTTGCAAGAGTTCACCCAAACGAAAACAACCAACCAGAGTCAAGCATTCTGAATTAGAGACAGCTCGGCTCTGACTGGTTGTTTTCCTTCGGGCACGTTAAAATTTTGCAAATGTCATTAGGAGTACCAGAGAACACAAGAGGATACAGAGGAACATGATTTGTTTCACAGATTATCTGTCTCATGTACTACTGACAGGATATGATCATAGTTTTATAAAAATAACTTTTTATCATATCTCTCAAAGTTACTGACTGCAGCTTTAAGTATGTTGTTCATTGACAGATGTTTGCCCATAACTCCAATGCATTTGCAAGGGTTTTTAAATGATTTATTTAGCTTAAGAAGTAGGAGAAAGTTAGAGATACGTTGTCAAATCTCCATTGTGCCAGAAACTAGAAGTATTTTTTTTATGTTACCCATTGACAGATATGTCAAATACAAATATTTCTATTGACACCAGTGAATGGACCTTGTTCTGTGAGACATGAGGAGTTGTCCCAGTGCCCTTGTTCTGTCTGTCAGCCTGCACCACAGTGGACGTGGGAATGTAGCACCTGTCTGTGAGTGCTGAGCTCCACGGTTTAGTGTGTGTATACGCAACGATGAGCTCTTGTCTTCAGGAAGATAAGACGACCTTGGTCGGACATCGAGGTCCTGATGTCCAGTGTGGCACCACGGTGTGATTTGGTTACAGCCAACTCCGGAGGGACCTTGAAATGTTACACAGCTTTTAAAGATCAGATTCCTCACATTGTGTTACACTTCCTCGGTATTCAGAGGACATTTTCAGCCATCACAGACGAGACTATGGACTAATTGTTCATGGCAGCTTTGCTTCCTTGTTTGACTAAGCTCTTCTTGTCATTTGCATCAAATATCCTGTTGCTATTTGCCTATACTATGTGACATGTAAGATGTTCCTGCTTAAGTTCAAGCTGGAGGCAAAACTTTTTTAGGTGCAACAACTTGATTTCATTGTGAGAATGTGTACTATTCTCACTTTCTGTTTCTTTAATGAAGTCTGAACAAAGAGTTTAGCAACGACAAAGAAACAGAACGGATAACAAAAAAAACAATAAATCATCATCAGTCATGTTGTTAAGCTGTCAACAACAGCTGTCAGTGTGTCAGTGTGCTGACTTGACTATGACTTGCCCCAAACGGCATGTGATTATCATAAAGTGGGCATGTCTGTAAAGGGGAGACTCATGGGTACCCATAGAACCCATTTTCATTCACATATCTTGAGGTCAGAGGTCAGGGGACCCCTTTAAAAATGGCCATGCCAGTTTTTCCTCACCAAAATTTAGTGTAACTTAGTAGTGTTATTTAGCGTCCTTTGCAACAAGCTAGTATGACATAGTAGACACTCTAGCTTTAAAACGGAGCCAGCTACAACCTAAAAATCGCAAGTTGCGTTAATGCTTTAAAGAAATTAGTTGCGTTAAAACAAATTTGCGTTAACGCGTTATTATCATGTTAACTTTGACAGCCCTAGTAATAATAGAATAGTTTAGCTGTCTCTGTCAGCTCATGTACTGCCATCTGGTGCATTATAAACCACTTCTAACCGATTAGACTATTATCAGACCTTAATAGTTGCTACAAGCCCCATAGATGTGGGTCAGTAGGGGCCTACTACACCCACTGGTAGGTTTTATCATCTATTCACATGGTAGATCACCAAAAGAAGTTAAAAAATAACACAGACAGTAGTATGTAGTAAGTGCTTTTGTTGCCTAAACCTAAAGAAGCCGTTTTGTTTGTGTTTAAAACGTAACGCTTCATTCAGTTTGACGTGTTTTTAAGTTTCACTTTTACAATGTGGTAAGCTTAGTAGGCCTCTAATGACCCACATCTATTATGCTTATAGCAACCAATAGTGCCTATTTAATGGCCTGATAACAGTCAAATCAAGTGCCACTCAAAAGAACCCAGTTTTTAAATAATCCTGAACAAAGAGTATTTGCTCATTTTGTTCTATTTCTTTCTTCTTAATTCTTAAACACACTCTTTCCATGTCAGCTCTCACATCTGGTGCCCAGTTGTTTTGTCAGTTACTCACTCGTCTCAGCACCAAATCCACTAATGGAGTGACACTGGATTGAAATGTGAAAAAATGTTCATATTAAAGCTCAGACAGCGAACGCCCGGCTGGCACACTGACTGTAGCACCATATTGGAAAAGACTTGTGAGAAATGTCTCATTTACTCATTGACTTCACTTCGCAGGCAGCGAGGAGCTGTTAAATGTCGCTCTGAATATTGATGTCAAATCCAGTCTCTCCATCAGGCTGTAATGTACAGCCTGCTGGATTGTATTGATTTAGACTCTGTGATAGACTCTGTAATCTGAAGGAGTCCTTTGTTTGTTGAATAGAAGTCCTACTGTATGTGTCTGGCTGTGTCTGTTGTTGTCTGTCAAGTGAACTGTGCTGTCTCATGTCCTCAGGTGGACTGTAAACCACTCAGATCCTCTTCTCTTGTGTGTAGTTGATTCTCCTCCTCTTGGGCCTGAATGTCAGTTGTTATTGAAGAACTTTGTCATGATAATTTAGATTACGAGTTTAAAACAAAACTGTTCAGAAGGGCTTTATTTTCATGAGAGATTCCTTCTGTTATCATAATATATCATATGATCTGTACTTATTGGTTTCTAAAGAGTTATAGTACACGTAGATTAGAGCTGTTGCATCATTGTAAACTAAATATTTTGGGGGTATTGACTGCTAGTTGGTCAAAATAAGACCTTTGGAGACTTTTTCTGTATTTATATACGCACAGAGTTGGGACCAAGTCATTGTTTTACAAGTCCCAAGTAAGTCTCAAGTCTTTGCACTCCTGAGTCTCCTGAGTCAAGTGCCAAGTCAAGACTGACAAGACCCAAGTCAAGTGCCAAGTCCTAAACTTTGAATTTCCTAATCTAATTCCTAATTAGTTTTCCTAATAATGAGTTCTTCACCAAATGTAATGTAATTTCCGTTTCCTTCAATAATTTTCGACCCACACGTTTTGCATAATGCAATTTGTTTTTTGTTGACTGCCGCATAGATTTTTTATGCGAGTAATATTATCTTCGGTATAATTTTTTTCCAACTGGCGCTCAGTAACGTAACGTTAGTTCTTCATGGTTCTCTCCTGCAACTTGACTGGATGCTGTCGGATGGTTCAAACAAAGTGGATCTGGAGAATGAATAGCGTTAACGGGGGGCACACTTTTTAAATAACATACTTTTGAATCTCTGGGGGTGAAGTGAAGTCTCGAGTCATTGGTGTTACATACATTATACACATCTACACATGGTACATACCCCAACATATAAAAGGGGTGGACACCATGATTTTTATCAATTTGTATAAAGTAACTTTAACCAACGCAAGAAGTGTGACGTAAAAATGGAGTTGAATCAGCACCCAACTGGCACAGTTTCAACAAAAAATTCTAAGTTTCACATATGAAGTATTGATTGCAGATCTGCTTTTATTGTGTATATTTCCATATCGATGTCCTATGGACAGAACATATAATGTAGGCATGTCTGAAGTTCTCATTGCAAACTCACATTGACGGTTTACATTGCCTCTCTGTCTCTGTGTGTCTTGACCTCCTCCTGTCCATCCTCAGGCCGTCAATAGGGAACCATGTGCAGCTCCCTGAGCCCCAAACAGCCGATTGGCCCCGGCCTCACAGACATGCAGCAGTATCACCAGTGGCTGGCCAGTCGACACGAAGCCAGTCTGCTGCCCATGAAGGAAGACCTGGCCCTGTGGCTCACTAATATCCTCGGTAGGAAACACTCAGATCACACAAATGCATGACACATCTGATTACTGATAATTCTACTTTCCTAAATACCTTTGCTTCTCAATATATCACTGATTTACACAGACTCACTTACTTCAGTCGGTTAGTATTTGCTGTATCATAAACAGATTGTATTAGAACAATCTTGCAATACACACATTCATTTCCTACAAATTTTGCCAACAAATACAAGCTGCTGTTGCTGATTCATTCAAAACACTACCGTCCTAGAAACAGCTTGGCTTTGAATCTCCTCATCTTCAACATTAATTGAACTATTGCTGATGTAAACACCTCTGCAGGGGAATGGAATCAATCTGAACCTCATTACAAACTATTTTAAAGTCACTATTGAATGTGTGAACCAGTTTCCCCGTTCACACACTCTCCCATAGATCATCCCTAATTGAATAATGGCTGTCATTAAGAGGGTGGAATGATGCACAGCCAGTGGTGGAGGAAAAGCAGCAGAGGGAACATCAGCAGAAGCTTTGTGCAAGGTTGCGATTGCATAATAAATCACCCTGCGTAGTATTCCTCTTAAACAGCGCAGTCACAAAATAAATGTATGAACCACTGAGGATCTGATTTGAATTTAGAGACTCAAATTTAACACAGAAAGTTAAGTTTCGTGCTAGACTCAGTGTGATTTATCTGAGCATTGGGAAAATGACAATTTGCAGGTTTAACTGCGGCCCCAGAGACCAACCAGTGTCCACACAAAAATGTTCTTGTTAGCAAAACCCAAATTCTTCCAATTCCTCCACCAGAGTAGGATACAATGTAAGAATTCAGCAATTGTTCACTGAATTTCCAATAGACTAACTGTCTGTTATCTAGCATTTTATGTATCAGCATTTTAAGATTAGTTAAAGAGTGTATAGTCTTTAAGAAGCGAGGCAGTCTGCTGATGCACCTCATTATTTAAGGGTTCTCTTCAAACTTTGCTTTTGAAATATTTGTAGCTGCACTTTATATGGTTAAAATTATTCTCCTATTGTCTGGGAGTTACTCCACGGGACTTCCTGCAGCCTGCACACAGTCCAACAATAATCTCTAAAATCAATTGGGAGCCAGTTCAGTTCCTGAAACTGGCTCCTGCCTGTGTAAAACAACGTCAGTATCTCCTCTGTTATCTCTGGCGGTCTGTGTGTTGAACCAGCTGAGCTCTGGTCGGCTGTAGTGAAGGATCAAGGACAAAAAAAGAGAGCGTCCACATGTGTGCAGTAAATACACAGTATTGAACCCGTTTGTTGATTTAAGCCACGTCCTGTGTGTTCATCACCTTAAAGCTGAAGTAGGCGAGATTGGAGCACATATGATATAAAAGTTATTTTTATAAAATGGTCGCTATATCCTGACAGTAGTACATGAAACAGGTAATCTGAAAAAAATCATGTGCCTCTGTGTCCTCCGATGCTCCTCACGGCATCTGCAAGATTTTACAGACCGGAGGAAAACAAGCAGTCAGAGCTGACCCGAGGTCCTCTGTCCAGATGCTGTCTATGAGAGCTCGTCTTTGGGACTCCAACCAAACGGTCAAACTAGACCGCGCTGATCAAATATGAATCAATATTCTGTTACTGTAATGCCTATTTCTTGCCTCAAATGTTTTCAGAAACATCTTGTAGTGTACGATTTAGCTGTAAAATGAGAAAGTTTGTGACCCGGCAGCCATGTTGAGATCTCTTCAGGGAATACCAAGCCCCGCTCACATGACCGGAGCACAGCCAATAGGAACGCTCTCTCTCTGAAATGACCTGTGATTGGTCAAAGTCTCCTGTCACAAACTAGATTTTTTAAAGCCAGAAAACAGAGCCATGATGAGGTGCAGAAGTCTAGTTTTCTCTCAGAACACTTGAATTACGATATGCTGAAAGGTTATTATGGAATTTTAGCCCATTGATGCCAAAAACACACCGCCTGCTGCAGGTTTAAGGGGAGACACCCAATAGGGTAAAAAAAAAAAAGACTAATAGATATAGATATCACCATGAAAGTTTGAGTACTTACATTAAGGCAACAATTTTTTTGTATATATATATATGGCTATGAATGGTATATGAACAAACCCCTGTGTAAAAACCTTCAGAATATAGACCAGAATGAAACTGGAAAGTTTGGTGGATGTAAGTACTACTGAAATGGAGATTTCTGGCTCAGAGTCTGAGAAAAATCAAATTTTGAGAAAACAACCTTTAAAGGGGCTTTAGAATCAGAAATTGCTTGTTAACAGTGACATCTGTGGCCATTAAGTCAACGACAGTCAGCGTCCTGTGGCGTAGACGCGAACGAGTATTGGTCAAAACAGTGAGGCGACACACACGCGACTGAACGTAATTGACAGCTAAAACCACAATATCACTATATATACTTCACATGCTTAGTAGCACTTTGTTAGTGTTAGCCAGCTCGGGGTCCGATTTGATTACCAAAACCAAACGAAGGTCCCTCAATGAATCGAAGGCCCGGCTGATGTTGATCTTAGTTTTCCCTCCGACGTCGGTCACATTCCTGTTTTGCAAGACTGGCTTCACTAGACATAACTTTGTTTTATATTTGTGGGGTTTGTGTTGGAGTCCGAGTTGTGGTGGGGGCTGGTCATTTGTTGGCGTTAGCGGACTCCAATTCTAAACGAACATTAGCTATTGTTGAAAGAAGACATGTCATGGAAGCAAAATAGCCCAAAATCTCAAAATTGACGAGTGCATGAAAAACTATGTTGGGTGTCTCGCCTTAAAATTCGGAGAAAGAAGGCGCTGATATGCTCAGCAGGGGTTTACAGTTTCAGGTGGGAGGAGTGGCGCTTCATAACGAGTCCACTGATTGAGTGGGAGGCGGTTGCTCGGTTCTACTGATGAGTCACGTTGCTGTTGTGATGGGAGGTTGAAGCAATTTATAGGAGTGAGTATTTGAGTTGAAATGTTTCTCTCGGAGCCCTCTGGAATATATTTTCCTCACACGGCGAGGAGCGAGGGAGAGTTTGAGCGTATACGACGGGAGCTCACTGAGTATTTCTCAAGATTTCAATCTCTCTTTTCTGGGCTCAATTACAACATTTGGAACTCATTAAACGTCGAACCCCAAAGACCCCTCCTCCTATAAGAAACAGAAAAGGGGATTAAAAAAAAAAAATCTCTCCGGTTTCTTTCCACAGACACCCCCCTGCCACCACCTCCTATTTCACAATGATCTAACTATGAAGGAATGGTCCTCTGGAAGTCAGTCAACTGGACACCACATGTTGATCACCAATCTATCTCTGCAACCGTGCAGGATAATGAGGCATAATGTGCACAATCAGATGCCCCCTTTCCATGTGATCTTGTCTTTGCCACCCCCACGGTGTCTCCTACCAGAAATCCCCCTCCAGATTCCCCCAAGTCATGTTGTAATATGTGAACATTTGGCTTCTGCAGAGCTGCCTAAACCCAGCAGCACAAGCCAAGCTCAATAAGCCGAGCTCAATCAGCCAGGCGGTTTCTGAGTGTCCATCAGGTTCAGCTGGGAACGGACTGGAGAATAAATTGTATTTCCTTATACTGTACATATATTTTAAAAATGAGCATTTGTACATTGAATTTATTGCTGGATTCTTTCTTTATGTGTCCCCTGGTCAGGTCTGGAAATCACCGCGGAGAGTTTCATGGATCGCTTAGACAATGGCTTCCTGTTGTGCCAGCTGGCTGAGACACTACAGGAGAAGTTCAGGCAAAATACTGGAGACCTGCCTGCCTCTGGCAACAGCAAGGTACCGAGAAACCTGAGGGTTACAGTAGTCTGGCAGCATTATAACGGTTACAGTGAAAACACTAATCTGGGAGCCAAATCTTGGCTGAAATAGTTCAGTGATTCGACAGAGGATTGATTCTGAGAGGGGAGACAATCACTGTGGTCCCAATTGTTTAAACAATCCTCCTGTTAATTAGAGAAGAATGTGAAATTCAAACATACTAAGTAATACGTGTTTTGTTTTTAAACTCAAGTCCATGTTTAAAGGTACAGTGTGTAGGATTGGGTGGTGAGGTTGCAGGTTGCAACCAACTGAGTACCTCTCCGCTCACTCCTCACTTTCCAAGACTGCGGTAACGTGAGCCACCGTGTGTCACTCAGAGGCCATCCTTACCAAATGGTGCCTTCAAATGAAACTCGTGAGCTCGTGTTTACAACATGGGAAGTCGTGTACACGATATGCTTCGAGTGGTTAAGTCGTGAGAACACCGCTGCTAAGCAACGGCAATATTAACGTTACTGTCACGTCTAGAAGCTACAGAGGCTAACAAGCAAGCTAAGCTAGCAAGTGGGTAACATAATGCAGTAAATGCAAAGGCATAATGACAGAGGAAAAAGATGAGGGAGTTGGAATATCAACATTTTCCTCAGACATATTATAAAATTACGTCACAACTCGTAAACTCTGAGCTTTCAGAAACGTTCCACTTCCGAGGTTGTGAATACCACATGAGGGGGGCGTTCATATGGACTCTTCTCATGAACACGGTAAACACGACTCCATTTGAAGGCACCAATAGTAACACTACTTCAGGAAGTCAGACGGCAGCTGGCACGGTTTTACACTGTGCGGCTCACGTTACTGCAGTTTCACAAGCGTGTTGGAGAACTACGGTGACCTTCAGGTAATGTAAAAACATGAAAGTCTCTCTCTAGAGCCAGTGTTCGGTTTGTCCCTTCTGGGCTACTGTAGAAACATGGCGGAGCAACACGTTGGACTCTGTGAAGAGGACCCACTCCCTATGTAGATATAAACGGCTCATTCTAAGCTAACGAAAACACAACTATTCTTAGTTTCAGGTGATTATACACTATTTAAAACATAGTTATGAATATTATATTCCATTTCTGCTAATAGATCCCCCGAAATGTTACACACTGTTCCTTTAATATTGGTTGTCTGTATTGCCATATAAAGGATCCCTTGAAATCACGTTTTTCTGCATAATTCATTGGGACCAGAATGCTTCAAGACAACAGTATTGAAGTTTTATTGACTTTCCCTGAAACAGCTATACCCTGATATCAGGTTTCCCTCAATAAGATCAATAAAATCTACACTTACAGAGTCCCTTCTCAAAGATATCGTACCCTTTGGAGAGTAACAGAGAGAGAGAGACACACTCTGAAAACTTAAAAATGGAAAATAGTATTACATTTGATACCCACCCTGTCCTTAGATCTTACTTGTTGATTGGCTTCGTCAGCTCAGCAGCAACCATGAATCCCAACTTTGCGAGGAGCTCCATAATTTCAGAAAGCGGCGCACAAAGGGTGGGGGATGGGGGATGGGGGCCTGCAGCCTTCAGCGGGGCAAAAAAAAAGAAGAAAAAATAAGGCTGGCAAGGACACATTAACTGATGGGGCCCCACATCCCCTGTGAGAATTGGCAGAACTACATTAAATTTTCATTTCTTGTGAGCCCTGAGTGAGGGTTTAATGATTTTCGTAAGATTAAAGGGTAACCTTGCAAGCCGTAATCGTATATTTTACTGGATCAGTGCTCAAGAAAACAAACCGATCGGGGTGCAAATCCTCAGATTGTATCAGTTTTAGAGCTACTGCAAGAAGGTTTGATGTCTTCAGCTTCTAAAAATATTGTTCATGTATTTCCACTTGTTCAGAAACAGCCTACAATATTGAGCTAATTTGCTTTGACTTTGTAAATGTTTTCTTGATTAGAAGCCTTTGAACTTTAAAATATGGATTCATAAGAGTTTAAAATAAAAATAAAATTGTCTCAGACTCTAGTGCTGAATATGACAGAAGCATTATCTTGCAGACGTGAATACACAATACCTGTAGTATCTATAGGAATCTGTGCTAACTTAAACATTGAGCTGACGTCTGGTGCTCAGTGGGATCATATGTTTATAGCAGAGGGAAACACTGATGAGTTTCTGTTCAGAGGAAAGGAAGCAAAAGACTCTTTTGTTGTCTCGTGAGTGAGAGTTGTTGATGTTTGCACTGGGGCATTACTGTGCTGATGACGGTGAGTCTCCTGATCTCAGTATGAGCGGAGCAGCACAGATGTGAGGAAATGCTCGAGGTCAGTGACCGTGGGACGGCAGAGGAGCCGCTGAAATAGAGGAGCCTATTGATCGTGGAGGTCAACAGACAGAGAGAGTCTTGAGGCAGATACTAAAAGATAAAGTTGTCGATCCTGACCTACAACTCAGGCTTTAAAAATCAAACAAAGTTGCATTATGACGTTTTATAGTTTAACTACTTATAGCTCACATTAAGCACTTACAGTTTATGAGCCATGAAAGATGAATCACGTTCTCCATGCCTGATACCTCATCTTATGTCATCTTAAGTGTATGATTCATATCAAACAATTGTTTCTTTATCAGCCTATCGTGGCACTTTACAGTAAGATGTAATTGTTTACTGTTACATTTACCACTTTAAAGAGAACTTCCATCTGCTTTAAAGCTCATTATAAGTTGTGTGCGCAGCGGACTAAGTGATTCCAGAAGAGACAAACAATATACCCCTTTGTAGATGTTTGTCTCTTTGCACATCTTCCCATGTGTTTGTTTACATCAGTCAATATCAACTGCAGATGACGGAAGATGATATTTCTTTCTCGTCATATGACTGTCATGTGCCAAGTTCAATACCACCTCAATAACTGTTAAAGTGTATTACCATACTAATTAAATTTCAAGCAAAAGTTCAACATTTTAGGAAAAACGCTTATTTGCTTTGTTGCTGAGAGTTACATGAGAAGATTGATACCACACTCATATCTGTCCATTAAATGTGAAGCTACAGCCACTTAGTTAGCTTAACTTTGCACAAAATAATAGACATGGGGAAACAACCTGCTTGGCTCTGTCAAACGGTAACAAAATGTGCATACCGGCACCTTTAAAGTTCACCAATTAAGCCGTTATATTTAAAGGTATAATATGTAAGATTTTCGCGTCTAAAAACAACTAGATCTATTTTGTTTAGTTGTATTCTCACATTGTCCCAAATGTTTCCAACAGTGTTCAAACCCAAATCTGTAATTTTATTTAAGGTAATAGTATGTTTCATTTGGTCGCCTGTCAATGGCGCCATAT
Source organism: Sebastiscus tertius (assembly GCA_916701665.1). Lineage (NCBI taxonomy): Eukaryota > Metazoa > Chordata > Actinopteri > Perciformes > Sebastidae > Sebastiscus > Sebastiscus tertius. The sequence continues at coordinate 41,715 of CAKAOH010020539.1, forward strand.
TACCCCTCTAACTTCCAGAGACACATGGGAAACGCCAGATGATATGTCAAAGAGTGAGGAAGGAAGTCGGCGAGCCACTCTATTGTTTGTATTGCTCACTCGTGATGGAGCATGATTATTCATTGCAGTTTGCTACGTGTTCTGTCGACAAAGCTGTCCCCGTAAACGCAAACGTACAGGTGAACCAAACGACCCAAGAAGATTATGGGACAAGAGGAGAGGTAAAACCATTGACTGTATATAAGAAGTGGACGTAGTCACCGTGAAGTCACCCATTGGTTTGTAGACTGCTGTTTTGAAGCCTTGATTTTGGCATTTTGGCTGTCGCCATCATGGTTTTTTGCAACCAGAAATCACACGAGAGGGTGGAGCTAAGTACAACTGAATGCTGAGTAAGACATTTTTAGGAAACCAAAATGTGACCAAAATTAACTTTCATGAACTGAAAACACACTGTGAAAGGGTTAAAGTTGTACGATGAAAACACGGACAACTCCAAGACCTGTAGTAGACTCGTCTAATGGTAACTTGGCAAGTTAACGTTACGTCTAGCGCCACTGCGGCTATTTCATTAGAATTAAATGACATAGCGTGAATAAACGTGAATAAACGTGACTAAGCGTAACATGAATAATACTTTAATATATTATCTCTTCCATGAACATGATTTCTGCCTGAGTCACATCAGATACATTTTCACTTTCAATGGTTGTTTAACAATGAAGACAACAACTCCCATGATCCCACTCTTCTTCATGACCTCATCTCATTACTTTGATTGAAAGACCCCTAGCGGCCGAAATTACATACACATACGTACACAAAAACAGGTGTGTAAAAATGACAATCGGTCATTTTGTGTTGGCTATTTCTTGGCGGGGACTAGTTGCCAGGCAACCAGCAGAGACTCCAGGAAGTTACTGAGCTTGATATAGTTCGGCACATAACCCCCGAAGCTTTAAACTGGCTGGTAGGCAGATTTTGTTTTACTTTTGTTTCCCCCTGTTTCCAGTCTTTATGCTAAGCTAAGCTAGCTGCTGGTTGCACAATCTTCTCATCTAAATCTCAGCAAAAAAGTAAATAAGCGTAGGCCCATTTCCCAAAATGTGCAACTATTCCTTTAAAGGGTGCATGTACAGCTGTGGAAGTAGAGATGTTGAGAATCTACATAAATCATTTATAATCTTCCTGAGTGAAAGAAAATTATGTGATTTTAAAGCAAAGTACTTCCTTATCCTTATCCCTCGTTCACTCGAAGCATAATGCTTTCCAAAAGTTCTGTGCCTTCTGTGCAATCATTATATATGTAAAGGTGCAGATAATTGCACAAGCCACCACAGAAATAACAACATGTCATTCTGATTTTTAGATCAAACGAAACTGGCAATATGGTCGACATTACTTCTCCAGGAATGCAGAGTAATTCGACAACAGAAAGGATCCCAGAAAAAGTCAAAAGGAGAGCCTGGAAAGAAAAGAAAAATACCCACAAAAGCCTACATATTTCCAGCATGAGCTCATTGCACCTTTCTCATAGCACAGACGCACATATCCTGTATAAAACCACAGCGAGGCGCATAAATCTCCCCCGAACAGACCGTGTGGGGGCTGAAACCCATAAGCATGTCATTTGATCCCAAATCATAGAAGGCCTGGTAAAGTAGACCCAGTTTTCTAACTCGCCATCTCCCATATTGATCTGCACGGAAAAGGTCCTTGATGCTGAGCTGAAAGCAGCAGATGGAGAAGAAATCAGTGTAGATAAAGAGTGTGTGGCTCTATGTTTTTAATGGAAACTCTGGGGGCTGGGCTGGACAAGTCACCCCGGTGGACACTTGTTTTCTCTTTGTCTAAGTTTATGTTCAGTTCTGTGTCTATTCATCAATTAATCATCTCAGGTTCATTTGTGTGTAGCGTACATAAAGACCTCTACTAACCCCTCTGTGTCTCCAGCAGAGTATTCCCAATCGGAGGATACCATGTCGACAGAGCGCTCCCTCCGGTTCCTTTTTTGCACGGGACAACACAGCCAACTTCCTGGCCTGGTGTCGTAAGGTTGGAGTTGGAGAAACGTGTCTGTTTGAGTCAGAGGATTTAGGTGAGTCTACTATTTTTCTGCCATAAACATCAGGGGCCTTATTCACACACATAAGAGTACTCTGAGAGAGCTCCTAACTTCCTGGCTTAGGAGTGATTTTGGAAACTTCTCAGAGCAACTCTGAGCAGGAAGGGAGAGAAACTTTTGACATCTTCTTTTAAAAAGGTGTGATTCTTTTATATTTTTTATCTAACCTTCATTTAACCAGGTGAATCCTGTTGAGATTAAGAATCTCTTTTTCAAGGGCGACGTGGCACAAAAACACTCAGTTACAGACAGAAAACACAAAGGGAGACAAACAAATGAAAAGAACATAGCCAGGTACATTTAAAAACATTGACATCTTAAGGAATCTGCTCCCAATTCTTTCACCATTGGTTGATCGGTTGATTGGTTGATCAAAAAAAAAGAAAAGAAAATGCATTCTTAGTGATAATAGGCATAGAATGGACAGTGAAATCAATAGGCCTAATAATAATAATAATAATAATAATAATAATAATAATAAACTTTACCCAAATAGCACTTTTCAAAAACAAGTTTACAAAGTCACAGACATAAAAACAGAAAGTACAATTGCAAATTAGAAAGTTCATTGCAGCCAAGAAATAGAAACATAGATAAAGGACAATGGATACAATTGTAAATTATTTTTATATATTATATACATTTATATTATATATATTAAAATATTGAATTAACTGTCGTTCAGTGTTTGGAGAATATTCCTCCTACCTCTTTGTCTTTCCGCCATTTCCTCCTCTACTTAAAGAGGACATATTATTATACATTTTCAGGTGCATACTTGTATTTTGTTTCTACTAGAACATGTTTACATGCTTTAATGTTCTAGAAATGCTTTATTCTTCTCATACCGGCTGTGCTGCAGCACCTCTTTTCACCCTCTGTCTGAAAAAAGCCCAGTCTGCTCCGATTGGTCCGCTGGCCCACTCTGATTGGACAAACAAACCAAACTCTTCGGACTCCGTTCCAGCTCCGCTCTAACTAGCTTTGTTTGAGAGCGTGCCAAACTATCCATTATACAAAAGTGTTATTTGGTGACATCACCACGTTACGGAAGAAAAGGCGGGACTTCAATCAAGGCGTTTCAGGCTGTTCAGGAGCATTGTGTCTGTGGGGGAGAGTAACTCCCTTTGGTGTGGACTTTGGGCTTTATAACTTTCAGACCTTTTACATGCACAAAAAAACAATATAACACACTAAAGGAAAGGAGAAAAGCACAAAAGCATAATAGGTCCTCTTTAAGAAACTTTCAAGCCTTTTAAAAATCCTCCTCCCTACTCGTAAAAGTGTTTCACCTTAGGAGCTCCCTTAAAGGCTAAAATGCTTTGTGAATAACTTTTATCTTTACCAGGATCTAGTCTTAACGATAAGGGGAAATTCTTATAAAATGTCATACTTCTAAGAATTTTCTTAGCATTTCATCACTAGGAGCAACTCTTCATACGAGGAAGCTTTATAAATACAGCCCCAAAACACAGGAAAATCTGAATGTTGGACTAACAGTCTATAAACAGGTTTCAGGTACAACACAGTCAGTCTTTGGCTGTCACTGGCACTACCAGGGCACTGGATTCAGGTTTCTATCTCCTGTGAATGGCGTGATTGTGCAGGTAGAGTATCACAGGTTGGACTGCTTCCCTCTCCTCCCC
>CAKAOH010020540.1:0-12266 GCA_916701665.1 Sebastiscus tertius
TCCTGCGCCCGCAGGGAGACACCGGCAACCGGAGCCTCTCCTCCGCTGCCTGCTTGCATTCACTGACACAGCGCGCACCAACAGAGGTTTTCCGTGTCTTGTGAAGTGACGAGCCTCCGCAGAGAGAAACGTGAACCGTGACACCGGCACCCGGTGTCTCCCTGCGGGCGCAGGAGGGAGACGGTAACGTTTCTCTCTGGAGGAGCTGCAGCATTTATTTCTGCACAAACCTCCACTGTACATTCACTAGATATCCTCAGAGCTAAACTAACTCTTCTGCAGTGTGGAGTGAGCGCGCGTTCACGTCTAAAGGTGGAGCGAGTACACGAGAATGCGCGCTCTCTCTGAGTGAAGGCGAGCAGGCAGAGGAGACGAGGCTCCCGGCATATGCGAGCGCGCATGTGTGCCGACCCGCTACATTTATACGCTTACAAAGTTACAAACAGTCCCTTTAAGAACAGAGCTGATGGCATTAAAAAGTACTTTAGAGTTGTGATTGTTGTGACTGTTAAAAGAAGTTAAAAAATAATCTGGATTTTGTGGAGGAGTTGTAGTGGGGATAAAATAATTACTGAATTTGGCTGCAGAGTCAGCGTTAAAAATGTGGGACTGAATGATGTGATGAGGTTTTAAAACAGGAGAAGAGGGTAAAGGAGCTTTAAAAATAACAGCTTTGTGGTCTGATACTGGGAAATCTATTAACTCTACATTATCTGGGGAGAAACCAAAAGAAATTACTAGGTTCAGAATATGACCTTTGGAATGAATAGCTCCTTGAACTGACTGTGAACTCACTCTGGAGCCATTTTACCAGTTTAACAGGTGAACATGTGGATACACAAAACAGAAGTCAGTTTATACAGAGTTAAAGGAATACTTCAACATTTCAGCAAATATCCTCGTCAATTCAGTTAATTTACAGAGCAACATCACTGTTAAAGCCATTTCTAGCAAGCTCTTATAATTTCATATTGTTTTCAATTACTTTAAAGTAAATGGTTTTGCAGCACTTGGTGGTACTTTTGGTGCTAAACCAAGTGCACGGTGTCACCTGACCTCGCATCTCAGGAAGCTCATATTGAAGGCAGGTGTGCTGAATTTAGTGGACTATGGAAGACGCCACAAGGAAAAAGCCTTCAACCACCATGTGTTTGGCTAATTGTACTGCGACATCAAAGTTTTCTTGGATGAATTTGTTTATTCTGCCACTGATTTGAACTGATTGTGTTTATTTAGTTTGTTTGAGGTTTTGATTTTGTTCATGACGCTACATTCAGCCAAAGCATATTATAGCCTAACCCAGTATCCCACAATACACCATTCAAACAACTCTTGGACCACCGGAACCATCGTGAATCATCAAACAGTGAGTAACTAACTAACCAGCGTGTTGATCATGTCTAACCTCATGCCGTCTGTAGGCGGCTATTTTAAACCTGTTCCCATTTAGCTGAGAAGCAGCAATAATCACAAAAGGAATCTCTGCACGCTACAGTTTAAAACAATCACAATCAGCACAGTTAAAAATGTTTATACAGCAACAATTAAATAATCAAGGTAACTAGTTGTCAAGTAGCAACCCGGTCTCACGGGAAGGCATACAAATAACACAACATTACATTATTTGGGCAACCACTTAGTCAGATTAAAGAAAAACGTCATTGTTGGGCTTAAAATAAGTACGGAAATGAAATATGTACGGAATCAACGTAAGACAACGATGGAAAACAAGTCACAAATGTCACTAAAAAACATGTGACAATCCTCATGTGCCAAAGTCAATAACGTAACTTACAATTCAAGACACTGGTCTCCTTGTTAAAACTCTGGTATTTGTTGTTCACACGGGTGCATTTACATTGCTCTCAGTACAGACTACATGGCGTTGTTTTTGCACGCTGTCTCATCATCCATCTGTTACTCCCGGTAATATTTCAAATTGATCAACTGACAATAAAATCAAAAAAAATGCTGCTGTCTTGTTCTGTGAATACATTGTGTTTCCTGATTGCTTCACAATAAAAGCCTCCCGTGTGTCTACATGTTTGTCCCAGTCGGCTACCGGCAGGTCTGAGAAGTGAAGCCAATGCTGAAGGCAACAGCTAAAAAACAAAATGGCGACGGCCAAAAACCAAGATGCAACGGCCGAAAACCAAGATGGTGATGGCCAAAAACCAAGATGGCGACGGCCAAAAACCAAGATGGCGACGGCTAAAATCCAAGATGGTGACAGCTGAAAACCAAGATGGCGACGGCCAAATACCAAGATGGCGACGGCTAAAAACCAAGATTGCTTCGACCAAAAACCAAGATGATTTACGAAAACGGCAAACTCAAAGCTTCAAAACCAATGGGTGGGATCACGATGACTCAGTCCATTTCTTCTATGGTTTGTCCAGTTGAGGTGTTTTAATATGAAGCAGTAGCAGCAGGAAATGTTGTGTTAGCAGTAGCAGTAACTTAATGGTACGGTTGAAGGAGAGTGAACAGGAAACACTAAACAGTACCAAAAAACAAAAAGACGATGGCAAAAAAAAACCAAAATGGCGATGGTCAAAGAAGAGATGGCAACGACCATAAACCAAGATGGCGACGGCCAATTACCAAGATGGGGACAGCTAAAGTCGAACATGGCAAAAGCCAAAAACCAACATGGAAACAGCTGAAAACCAAGATGGCGAAGGCCAAGATGGCGACAACCAAAAACAAGATGGCGACGGTCAAATACAGAGATGGCAACAGCTAAAAACCAAGATGGCAACGGCCAAATACCAATATGGCGACGGCTAATAACCAAGATGGGAAGGAAATGTTGTGTTAGCAGTAGCAGTAACCTAATGATACGGCTGCAGGAGAGTGAACAGGAAACACTTAGTATCAGTATCAAAAACCAAAATGGCAATGGCAAAAAAAAACCAAGATGGCGACAACCAAAAATAAGATGGCAATAGCCTAAAACCAAGATTTAGGCAGCTAAAAATCTAATTGGCGACGGGTAAAACAACCAATATCGCGACGGCCAAAAAACAAGATGGTGACGACCAAAAACCAAGATGGCGACGGCTAAAAACCAAGATGGCGACGGCTTAAAACCAAGATGAAGATGGCCTAAAAACAAGATGGTGACAACTAAAGACCAAGATGGCGACAGGCGAAAACCAAGATGACGATGGCCAAAAAACAAGATGGCGACAACTTAAGACCAGGATGGTGGCAACCTAAAACCAAGATGACAACGGTACAAAAAAACAAGATTGTGACGGCTAAAAACCAAGATGGCGACAGCCAAAAACAAGATGGTGACGGGCAAAAACCAAGATGGCAGTGGATTACATTTAGCATCAGCACGGAGTGAACATCCATGTAAAAGATTGCGAAATGTCCCTTTAACTGCATTTCTGGGAAACTGATCATTTTGATATGAAGCTGCTGACAGATTGCAGATTATAAAACTGTGGTTTCTGCTACCATGACAACCAGGATGGACTGAGATGTTCCTATCAGATTATTGCTGTCAGTTTCCGGTAGACGTGTTAACATGAGCAGAGAGTCATTGAGAGGAGACTGAATTACAGCTGCAACTATAATAATAGTTGATGAATATAAGTAATCAATCATTGAGTCTATAAAACATCAGGAAACAGTGAAGAATGTGCAGCACAGTTTGTCAGAGTCCAAGGTGACGTCTTTAAATGTCTTGTTTTGTCCGTCCAACAGTCCAAAACTAGGGCTGTCAATCGATTATTGTTTGTAATTGTTTTGCACTGAATTTCTGAGCGGTGGATGTAAGAAACACAATTTCGTTTGTGGAGCATAAAAATGATAAATAAAGGAATCTTGAAATCTTGATTAAAATATTTAATCGCAATTAATCACATGATTGTCCATAGCTAATTGAGATTAATAACACATTAATCGCACATTTGTTATCTCTTCAAAACGTACCTTAAAGGGAGATTTGCCAAGTATTTAATACTCTTATCAACATGGAAGTGGTCAGTGCTGCTTTATGTAAAAGTATGTATTTTGTATGTAATTTTACTCTATAGAAAACTGTACGAACCCTGATGATTTTCCCTTTTTGTCTTCCTTTGAACATTTGATGTGATGTTGGTGTGTGTGATCAGTTTGTTCTCTGATTTAAAGATCAAATATGTGAATAATAACACATCATGTTTAAAGCAAGCTCTTATACCTGAGCTCCACAGCAACAGCATCAGCACCAACAGGTGATCCATGACGTCCAGGTAGACCGTCTCTCTGCCCGTCTCTCTGCTCTGATCATCACATGTGCTGTCCACAGTGTATATCTGCGTACAGGAAGAGGTGGAGCTTTGCTGGAATATATCTGATTGTAGTTTTACAGCCAGTAGTCCTCGTCTGACTGAGTCTCGCATGTTCACGTTGTTTTTCTGTCAGCCGTGTTCACAGTTTGACCAGTGGATCAGACAGTTTTCATACCGGTGTCCAGTCTGTGTTCTCTCTTTGGGCTGACACACAAATCTGTGTGTTTATTTTTATTTGCTGCTCAGTAGTAGTGTAGAAATATAATAGGAGAAAGGTTTAGATTCTCTTTGTGGTTGCCAAAGTCAAAAATCAATCAATAAATAAATAAATATGTGATTAAATGTAGCAAAAATCAAATTTAAAAAATAAATGTAGCCATTAATTAATTGATAAAATGTGACATAAATTGATATTTCTGTTTTAAATTGCTTCATTATTTATTTATCTTTCTATTAACTTCCTAATTTATTTTCTTCTCTGTTTAATTTTCTCCCTTTTAGTTATTCATATATTTATTTTTATTAATTTTAAAATGTATTTATACATTTTTGCATTTATTTTTATGTATTTTTGCTTTTTTTTGTATTTATTTTTACATTTATTGCAGCTTTCTGGCGAGCATATAGCATATATGCACTCTGACCCCATGATGACACACGTTGAGTGACAGCCCCTTCATTTGCATAATGAGGCAGAAATGTAAAAAGAGAAGAATACAGAAATAAATAACTTTGGGGGAATAAATAAGCGGTGAAAAGCAAAGGGAAAATTATGCCTAAATAAATAAATGCATAAAAACATTTAAAAAATGTATATATATATATATATCTATATATATATAGATATATATGTATACATATATATCTATATATATACATATATCTATATATATATACATATATAGATATATGTATATATATAATTATTATTAGTTTATTTCTTTATCGATATTTTTATTAGATTTATTGACATTTATTTTTATTTATTATAATTATTATTATTATTATTATTTGGATTTTGTTTTTATTTATTATTTAATAATTTTTGTTTTTTAATTTAATTTTATTATTATTTTTGTATTATTACTGGCATTTTTTTTCTCCTCCCTTGTTTTTCAATTTGTTGTTTTTCAATTTACAGTTAATATCTGTTATTATATGTGCATATTACTTTGTTTGTTATGGTTTAGGTCATTTACCTTAAGGAAACAATAAAAAGCATGATTAAAATTGTTTCATGATTTTAAAGCAAGGCTGCTGAAAAAAAAAGCAAAACTGTTTTTCAGGGATTTTAAAATAAATGCATATGTCTGAACAACCAGCCAGATTACATTTCCAACTCTTTTTTTAAAGATGATTTTTTAGGGCTTTTTGGCCTTTATTTGACAGTACAGTGGATAAGGGGGGGGGACATGCAGCAAAGGGCCGCGGGTCAGATTCAAACCTCGGCCGCTGAGACATATGGGCATCCACTCTACCAGGAGGCACCTGATTTCCAACTCTTTAACTGTATCATCCTGTAATATGCTACGATAACACACAATTGAGGCTGCAGGATATCCTCACCTCACGTTGTTTATACAGTTTGTACATTATGTATTAGACAATGCTCTTTGCTCATGATGCTCATTTCCTATAGAGGGCAGCAGCAACCTGCATTAAGACACAGCTGCACTGCTTCACTACAGAAATACATGTTAATTGTACTACTCTACAATTGCACCTCGAGGACAGATACAATTATTTGAATTGAATTGAATTGAAAAGTGTGTGATAAATTACTATGGGCTGTGTTTTTTTCAAGCACTATGTGCCTACTCCTGGAGAGAACCTGACACCTAACCCCTTGCGCTCTTCTAGGAAGGCAGAGGGTAGAGCAGGTCGTCCACCAATCGGAAGGGCGGCGGTTCGATCCCCGGCTGCTCCGGGTTACATGTCGATGTGTCCTTCAGTTAAGACACTTAACCCCAAATTGCTCCCGAAGGCCATCGTTGTGAATGTGTATCTAGATTAGATCCTGATGGGCAAAGTTGGCACCTTAGCAGCCTCTGTCATCAGTGTATGAATGAGTGTGTGAATGGGTGAATGCTGACATGTAGTGTAAAGTGCTTTGAGTGGTTGGGAGACTAGAAAAGCGCTATATAAATGCAAGTCCATTTAGATGTAGTTCTGTTTTCACCCAGTAGAGTGTACCATACGACCAGTAACCTATTTCATACTCCAGACTGGAGTCCAGTTGGTGCCAGATACATAGAAAGGATGATAAAAGTCTACTGTAGCTTATTTGAATAAGATTATTTCACAATTAATAAGCAGTGAATATGTTCACAATGCTCTATGATCTAGCTCTCAAAAGACACAAAGGTACACAATCCTTTTTGTTATTTCTCCAGACACGGGCAATGCAGAGCCTGGCAAATTGCCATTAAGATTGTAATGTAATATTTTTTTAAATGTTTTTTGTGATGTACTAATTAGTTGTGCAGCATGAATTAAAAGTCTAATTAATTATATGTGGAAATCACCTTTGTGGTCTTTTCCAGCAGAGGTCCCCACCTCACGCTACCAAATTATTGTTTACCGTCTCAGAGTAGGCTACTAATAACTTCACATTCTACATTATCAAGCTAATGTTCAGTTTCATAGCTGTTGTTCATTGTTCATCTATGGATGAATGAGTGAATTCTGTCCACCGATGGCAAGCAGAGCAACAAGGGTATAAGGAGGGAGGCACTTTTGTATCAATATCACTATCCATAAATAATAATAATAATAAAATTATAACATGGAAAAAGCATTCTTGCTGCTATTAGCATCTATGTTTAGGTGCCTTAATTGGCGAGGGTTGGAGTAAGGGGGAGGGTCACTTAAGTATCTGACATGAGATCACCAGAATTAGGGACAGCAAGCAAGATCATTCCACCAAAAAAGGACTTTTATAAAATGAAATTCCCATTTAACTCATCAAGTGGTGGAGTTTAGACCCACTTGACGAGGATAGCAGTCTGGGCAGAGCAAACAGAGTAATGCTTTATCCTCCCCTCCTAATTATTGGAGCACTGATTAAGGGCAGATTGAGCTCACCTGTGCCAAGTTGACTCCAGACAACACCGGTGAGCCGGCGGCTCCTCCCAGAGCTCATTAGGGTCATGGCAGACATGGAACACTTTCTAACAGTCTAGATGACCGAATACTGACTGCTGTTCAAAGACAGTTTCCACTACGCTGGACTGAGGTATGTAAGAAACCGCACAAATAGAAGTACCGAGTGTTAAATTTCACCGCATTCCTGTCAATAAACTTGACTGAGACTGATGCATATCAGCAATTAAAAAGATAAGGACATGGAGTCACAAGCCTAAAAGGTTGGGAACCACTGGTTTAATCTTTAATAATGCAATGCAATTTCTGCTTTCTATGTTTCAGAAGAGATGTCCTCCCAAATCAGACTGAGACTGCTACCGAGAGTCAGATGCTTATTTGATGAGCCCGTTCAGGTGAAGGTGGCCGAGCTGAGGTCGAGACAGGTGGTCACCACGAGAACCAGATCGACCGCCGAGAAGCGGGTGGTGTTTTGCTCCTCGGCCACCTACGAGGCTGATGGGAGCGGGGAGATCGACCTGGAGAGAGACCCCTCTCTCGGTGGGAGCTACATCGGGGTTGAACCCATGGGTGTGCTGTGGTCCATGAGGGCAGACACCTTGCACAAAAAGTTTAAAAAAGTGAATTCGCTAAACTCACATGTGGCGAAGATCTCTGTGCATGAGGAGGAGGGGGAGGGGGAGGGCAGGATGCTGGCAGAGGCGACCAATGAGAGGTTTCTTATAGGAGATGATGATGCTGACATCATTTAATCTTGATTATTATTAACAAAGAGACCAAAACAGTGAATTTATTTTACTAACAGTGTGTCGTGTGTCTTTTAATCCAGGAGGAGGTCCGTTCCCTGCTGTGTTGGATCTGTACACTGTTGGTGGTGGTTTGTCAGAGAAAAGGGCCTCTCTGCTGGCCAGTCGTGGATTTGTGGTCCTGACCGTAGCGCTGTACGGTCATGATGACATGCCAGAGAACATAAAAGAGGTCCATCTGAATTATTTTGAAGAAGCAATAGAGTTTTTAAAAAAACAAGATAAGGTGAGTGGTTTGACCAGTGCTGTCCAAATCTCTGAGAAGTTTTTTTTTGTGACACATTTGCTAATTTGTGTGGTGTTATTTTAATACCATGTCTTGGGGTGCTAAAGTTTGAACCATTTCAAGTTCTGCACTCAGTGGCTAAAATGTGTGATTCCATTTATGTTTATCTACAAAAGAGCCAATATGCTTGGCATCATAAGAAATAGTAAAAAGCAGCTAATAGTTTGCATGTTTTTCCACAGATGGGCAGTAAAGGAGTTGGTGTAATAGGCCTTTCAAAAAGTGGAGATCTTGCGCTATCAATAGCCTCTTACCCGCCAGATGTTGAGGCCACAGTGTGTATTAATAGCTGCTCTGCCAACACACTTGTACCCCTCTACTATAAGAACAGCCAAGTCCTCCCTGCGTTACTGTTTGACATCAACAATATGGTTCCCACTGAGTCAGGGGTCTACATTATCAAGAATGTTATGCATAATCCGCTGGCAGAAGAGAACAAGACCACCCTGATCCCCATTGAACAAGCCAAGGGACGTTTCCTCTTTGTGGCATCAGAGGACGACCTCAACTGGGACACCAAGGCTTACATGGACATGATGGTGGAGAGACTGACTTGAGAGTGTGCGTTACCCCGGAGCGGGACATTAACTAGAGCCGCCTTATGGACCCTACTGCCCCTCCAGTTTTCATGTGAACCCAAGTCCCACGCAGCAGCTGAAGTTCTCCTTTGGAAGAAGATCCAGGAGTTCTTCAGAACTCACCTGAGCTGTGATGCTACTTAGACTAAAGCCAATTATAGATACAGATATCATGATATGGAAGATAAATCACCAGCTAGTAAACAATTGTATATGAATGAAGTTAACATTCTAATGTTTGATTTGATGATTGAATATTTGTGTTTCAAGATCATGACTGATCAAACTAAAAGAAGAAAATCTGTAATTTAAAAATGGCAGTTAGAAACTGAAAATGGAAGATTACCAAATTGATAAAGACTAAAATGGAGATATTGAAATGAAAAGCTTAAAGGAGCTCAATAGAGAGCTACAGGAATGAGTCCTAAAACCCGGAAATTAGTTAGTATTTTAGCACCTCCAGTTCCCTCGTCTGGAAGTCAATAGGTTTTTATTTAGACGCCTGAAATAAGGTCTTTGGTTAACACTAGCTTAACCTACTAAATGTCATCAGAACCGACTCCTCCGCCTTTACAGCCTTGTTGTGTTTATACTTGCGTTCATGTGACCGTGGTGTAGTTAGTTTATAGCCTAACGTTAGCTTTTTACTTCTGGCAATTGCATTCACGCTTCAAAGATCATAGAAGTGGTGTGAAGATTATCTTGCTGAACAAAACGTGTAAGTATCATAAATGTTTGTTTGCCTCAGAGCTTATTTTCTGCAATAATCCAAAAGCCAATGGAAAATTGCCATTGGCTTTTTCTCGTGGGAACCCAGGGCGATGCTAACATCCTGGTTGGTTTACAAAAATATGTCATCCCTGCAGCACTCTATATGGAATTCAGAGCAACTCTATGATTGAGGGACTGCCTCCACACGGCTCTCAACATGGCGATGCCTGAGCCGTCGGCTAGCAGCTAACGGTGCTAGGAGTGCAAACAAGGGCAGTGCTGACAGAGATTACTCCTCTGTATCTTTACAGAGCAAATAGTTGCTCGTTGCTATATTAATGCTCTGAATGTCGTACAGAGAACCTTTGAGTTAGAAAGCTTCAACAGTAATGCAGAACAAAAAGTGTACAGTATCCAATATGCAACATCCCAAGGTGCACATGCTGTCAGGTAGAATTTATCCATTTAAAAACTGCTAAATTTGTGGTGGAAGGAGTTTTAACCAATCCAGTCTTTTAAATCTTCCAAGTGTCCTTTCTGTCATTGAAAATAAAGCTTATTGTAATGTTCAATGCTGACTGTCTGTCTTGTATACCCCAAACTTGAACTAAATCTTTTCTAACACCATGACTATTAGCTGGACTGGACTTGTCTCCTCAGCTTGGCTTCGGGCCTCCTGTTATTGACATGACAACACATACCCGGTTGGACATCATGAGTGCCCTTTTTAGCCTTAGCTTAGTTGTTGCCTGTGGAAATTTGAACTCCATGATGTCGACTTATATAATGTCCAGCTATAGCCTACATCCACACATACTAACCGCCAAGAAACTGAATTTTTGGCTACATTTCAGTTCCACAGTCCACAGGCTGGTCAATTCTGACGGCATTCATTATTTCTAAATTGTTTTTCGCTCAGAAATTCTAATTATAAAATAATACACTGAAAAACAGTTTTTCAAACATCATGTATGGTCTGGCCCTTTATTTTTAATACAATATACAGCAGTAAAATAGTCATTGGTACTGTACTACAAACAAGGTCATGGTAAGCTCTTTTTGTTTATCATGTGTCATATGATATTTGTAATTCAGTTATATATTTTGCTTGGGAAAGATCACATCTAAATGGTCAAAACAATGGCCCAAACTGTGTGGCAAGTTTGTAATGGCACTTACTCATTGAGGGTGCAGTAACATACTACTAATTACATTTGTCAATAGAAAATCACACTTCCTGCCTGTGCTTCACAAATAAATTTTTCTCCCGGTCAGCGGTTGTGAGACTTTTGTTTAACTTTGATTCTTTCTAACTATCACTCCATAATTACAGACTAGTTTTGAATGCAGAAAAGACGAAGTACAGTACATGATATTCTCCACCTCCACCAGAGACACTGACTTTCCTGCCAGTAAAAAAGTTTAAATGGCACTCGCATCAGAAGCTTCCAAACTACCTAAGATCTTTTCTCTTATTTGAACCACAGGGTGTGTTTTTTTTTACGATTATTGTAGTTGTTTTTAATTCCTGATGTGTGTTGTGTTGTTTCTGTTTTGCTGAATGTTTCTTGTCCTCAGGTCTCTCTTGGAGAAGAGTTGTTAATCTCAATGAGAATGCCTGATTAAACAAAAATGTAATTAATTGTATTACATTGCACCTCTACTAACTGCCTTAATTGTCACATTAAGGAGCTTTTCTTTGAGGAGCCTGTCAATCGTCACCGTGGCCACTAGATGGCGATGTAAGCCTCTCTAAATGATGTGTGAGCTGGTACTGCCAGTGTTACAGGAATACACTAAGCTTGGGGGTTCATACTGCAGCTGCTTCTATTTTTGCTTTATTTTGAGTACAACATGAGAGAAAACAAGCAAAAGATGTGTTCAGAAAATGGTGAAAATCCAAGTCAAATCATCACTATTTTTACTTTAAAGTGGCAATCCTTAAGATTTCAGTTCTGCTTGATGAAGTGAAAACAATTAATTGTGCTCAGAGTTTAGCAGCCTGGAGACTTTTTGTTGATTCATGAGTTTAGAAATAGAAAATAAATCTATTTCTATGTACGTGAGTTTCCAGTTTTCAGAACTGTGTGCACTGTAATACTTTCAACAATAGGCTCAATCACCATTGTGTACTCATTTGGCTATATAAAGTGACTTAAAAGACATGTATTTACATGGAAATCTTTGAGATTGCCACTTTAAATCAAACAACATAAACCAAGATATGTTACAGTTAGTTAACTACATATACTACAACTATATTGTTTAGCTAATCTCTAAAACCACGCCCTTAGCTAGCACACAGACCGACTAACGGTACTACAGTTAGCTACTAACTAACAGGCTATTTAAAGATGTCACCTGTCACCTTGGGCTCTAAGGATATTAGATGATGATTTAATGTAATGATTTCATCTAGAAAATCCTCTTCAGATAAATTGATAATGAAAATAATTAGTTGCAGCGCTAATTTGGTCATCACTGATTGCATGAAGTT
>CAKAOH010020541.1:0-43222 GCA_916701665.1 Sebastiscus tertius
GCATGTCGAAAAATTTCATGAAAAAGTCATATGTTATGATATGACAAAAAAAGTTATAGCATACTATGACTTTTTCTGGTGAAATTATCGACATATGACTATTTTTCTATGAAATGTTTCAACATACTGTACTATGACGTTTTTCTGTGAAATTTTTCGACATACTGTACTATGACTTTTTTCAGGAAATTTTGACATACTATACCATGACTTTTTTCTGTGAAATTCTTCAACAAACTATACTATGACTTTTTTCCTTGAAATGTTTCGACATACTATACGATGAGTTTTTTCCTTGAAATGTTTTGACATACTACACTATGACTTTTTTCTGTGAAATTTTTTGTCAGACTATACTATGACTTTTTTCCCTAAAATTTTGCAACATACTATACTCAGACTTTTTTCCATGAAATTTTTTGACATACTATACTATGATCTTTTTACGACTTTTTTTTCCGACATACTATACTATGACTTTTTTCAACATACTATACCGTGACTTTTTTTCATGAAATTTTTTGACATACTAAAAAAGTCGTAAAAAGATCATAGTATAGTAGGTTGAAAAAGTCATGGTGTAGTATATCGAAAAATTTCACCAAAAGAAATTCATAGTATAGTACGCTATAAAATTTCACCAAAAAAAGTCATAGTATAGTTTGTTGAAAAAAGTCATTGTATACTAAGTCAAAGTCAGCCAGGGAGAGGATGCTTTGATTTAAGATCCCTGCACATCAAAAGAAGTTAAGGACTAAGAAAAGAGGCTATGTTTAGGACATTACTCAGCATGGAATACAGTAGATATTTCACAACAATATAGTATGCTAAAAAAAAATTCATAGTATAGTATGTCCTAATAAATTTCATAAAAATGTCATAGTATTGTTTGTCAAAAAAATGACACAAAATATGTTATAGTATAGTGTGCCATAAAAATAGTCATAGTATAGTGTATAGTGGCAATGAGGTCTTAAAATGTATGGAAAGGGTCTTAAAAGTTATATTTATGTATTAAAAGTTAATCTAACTTCAGGTTTCCTGCATATACCCTGCTTATAGAAAAAATGCTAATGTATCCTAGCCACACTTCTACCCGGGGGCCATTAAAACGCAGAGATTAGTGCAGGCTTTACTCTTCATTTCATGGATTACTATTATATTCTAGTGTGAACATTACATTAAATTGTATTTGTGTGAGGGCATTAGTGAATTTAATATATATACACTGTATACTATACAGTATGTTTAGTAACTTGTTGCTGAAAGTGCTTGTTGTATCACACAGTCCTCATGGTAATGGAGAATTGAGAGTGTGTACGGGCTACTCAGTTGGCTGAGCAAAATAGGCCGTGGCATTATTATCCTGGCTGTTAGCGAGGTGACCGGTTATGTAAGTGACAGGTTGGAATTTCATCATCCTGGCTCTGGTACGGAGGATCAGAAGTAACATCCGGATGGAGACAAAATGAGGCTGGAAGGACAGAGAGCTGCAGGGAAAACTGCCAAGAAAGATGGAGGGAGAGATTTAACTTTAGGGAGGAATAAAGGGTAGAAGGGGGGAAAAGCTGTGGGGATGCTAGAAAGAAATAGTAGGAAGAAGTGAAAATACAACTGTCAAAATGTATTTATACAGGTTCCATTAGTTCAGTTTTATTCAATATTATTAACCTAGGGTTGTTTCACTGAGAGTGATGCTGGCTTAGATAGGCTTTGTTCACACTTTTATGTAATTGAACTTCATACAGATATTATGACAATTACTGTTTTACTGTAAGCCAGAACTTATTACTTAGAGGTAATAGCGTTTCTTAAGGAAGGACTATCCTTGGAAGATATTAAAATGGACAATAGCATTAAAATAAAAAAACTGCTCTCATACGGCAGTTACAGCTGCTTTGAGCCACATGTCAGCACCTTGTTGTTGTTTGATTAGTTTGCTTTGTTTCCAGTTGATATCGTTGTTCCAACAAATTTTTACTTGTGGAGTGTTATGATTTTTATTTTACTTTATTGATGTTAATGAAATGTAATTAATGTAAATTTTTCATCATTTGAATATGCTTTGGCAATATGTAGTGTTAACATCATGTCAATAAAGCCATTTGAATTGAGAGAGAGAAGTAAGTAAGAGTAAGTAAGAGAGAGGTAAAAGAAAGGTGTGAGAGAGAGAGAGAGAGAGGGAGAAAGGTAAGAGAAAGCACATTTTTCCTTTAACGACATTTGATCGCCCAATTAAGCACGCAGCCCCGCTGTACAGGCGCATCAGCTGTTTTGCATCTGGCGTTTTTGAAACGGTCCGCCTGCAGAGACGCGTCTGTGTGATCAGCCCCTAAGTGAGCACAACATCATCATGGCCACTAAACCTCCGTCACAATGACTTTTAAGCACATTTATACACATTACTAGGAAGTAGGTTTTACGTGTGACCTCACTCACTGAATAAGTTAAGCAATGCTCGCTCGTGTTGAGCATTAAGGACACACAGCCACACTACATTAGTCCACTCATACCAGATACAGAAAAATATCACCTAATTCACACTATAAAAGAATATATGGCACTTTATTTAACATGTTTTATGTGTATTTACAAATATACTGACTAATGTGAGTTAATTTACTGTTTACATATAAGAGTTCCTACTTACAGTTGTACTCTAATGCAGTCACCCACTGCTCACTTCACAATTATCTGATAACACGTCTGTCTCGTGATTTGTTTGCTTAATCCTCAACGCTGTAACAAAACAATAGTGACAGAAACAGTGGCAAACAGACTTGTTTGTTTAAACTTAGGAATGATTAAATAGAAATGAACACCTGCTTCCTGCCCACCTCAGTTTTTGTTTTCAGTTTGCTGAGACAGGATCCTCTCTGAGCACTTATTACGCAACCGTGTCTATTCCCTTCTGTTCTCTCGCTCTCTCTCTCTCTCTCTCTCTCTCTCTGACAACCGTTTAGACAACTAATGAAACAGAACAGAGGACACATAACATTAAATCAGAGGACATCAAATTAACAACATGGAATAACACTTTCTGTAATGATACAATCCTTTATAATGCTTAACAGATGAGAAAACAGGTGATATATATACTGTACAGCAGTGGACATTTTTAGACAAGTATGAACAAGAAATTGTGTGTAATAGCCGTGAAATGTTACATTTGTGTATTTGTTCGTATAAAAAGAAAGTGGAGCAGTCTACTATGTGTGTACAGTACAGTAAGTGCAAGTGTGCTTGTGTATATTGTGTGATGCACACGTGTCCACAGTAAGTGTGTGTGTGTGTGTTCACTGAACAAATTACTGCAGTGGGGTGCTGTTACTAACGAGCTCTCTTTAAGTGCCATTTCCTGGTAGAACAGAGAGTCTTTTCTTTTTTTACAACACACTGTCGTTATTCCAGGTTCTCCAGAGACAGATGCCTGGAGCCAGAAGAAACTGAATCCTCCACTCTCATCGCAGTCGGCGAGCGGTGCCCAGAGTCAAGATGGCTGAGCTAAAGTTTCAGATCTCTGCCCAGACGCCTGCCGTTTTGGTTGGAGACAGACTGGCAGGCACAAAGCCACTTTTAGAGTCCCAGGGCAGGCTGCAACAGACACCGGGCAGGTTTCTACCTCAAATCCAAGTCTTAGAGTACTGTGATTTTAAAAAGACTGAACCGTTTCCGTTCAGAACAAAAAGCAGTTACATCCCAATATAAAGCAGCTGGCTGGGTATTTACAGCTCTCTATTGACATTTACAGCTCTGCCAACTCTTCAGAAGATTACTTCTCAATGAGTTTAAAGTGCCTTAAAAGGGTTTTCCCCTGCAGGTAAGTTTTGCCTCTAGTTACAAATCCTAGATCAGTATAGACAACTTAAACATCTGCAATATAATAGTTAAATGGACATTGGAGCAGTTTCTACCACAACCACAAATACATCTGTACCTATTACTAGTGGTTCATGGTTTTAGACAACTGCATTTAAAAACACAAGGCTAAACCAACAGGGGGAACAATATTGTCCTTGGGATGAGAGGTTTTATGGGGCTCTAAAAGTCAGACAGTTCCCTTGTTGGTTTCCAGAATGAGTGAATGTTAAAAAGGTATAAATCCCTAAAACAGTGCCATTTATATCCTCATGTGGAAATATTCTCAGTTTGAGTTAGATCCAGGTGAATAACACTGTCTTCTCCTGTAGATAAAATCCACTGTGTGATGACGGTAAGTTTCCAGTAAGCATCCCATGCTGGTTCAGCTCCTCCGTTATGTCACCATACAGTACTTTTATACATCCACGGTCCTTCAGTCTGTTAGTTTGTGTACATAGTTGACAGGAAAGGTCCCAACCCTGGATGGATCCCCCTCTATGTGACCAACCTGTTAGGAAACAGATAGAATACTTTATTAATCCTAACCGGAACATTCGCTGTTACAGAAAATCGATCAAAATCAGATCTTGACCGTCAAAGTCAAAAGCATAATTGGCGTTTCTCCCAGTATTTTTTTTCTCTCCACCCCCGCCTACTTGTGTGCGTCCGAAGGAAAAAAAATATGAAGGTGAATATGTTGCAAAATTATTGGGCTTGTAGACTTAATGTGGGAACTTGTAGAACAAAAATCTGAACTTGTATGTTTAAATATTCACACACGTGAGCTGAATTTGAAGTCACCGCCAAAAACAAAGCACAAGAGCTGGTAGAAAAAAAACACTTGCGTTCTGAATGCATAGTTACAGAAAAAAATATTCACAAATATTTAGATTAATATTATATATACAATGACAGCTGCAAACTTGTAATCCAACATGGACTCAAGTAAAAAAAATAAAAAGAGTATATTTTCCAGTACAATCGAATAGTGGATTTGGAGAACTGTGACACCCCTAATGAACAATATACAATAATTAACAATGACTAAGTGTGAGAATTTTGACTGCACATATATATATGTGTGAGGTAGTGCAAAATGAAATGCTAAATATACTGTAAAGTTGTAGTGCAATTATGGACCAGATAATTGAACAAAAGAGTAATGTAATATTTATGAAGTGTGTACATATGAAGAGTCATTTTCTGTTGAATCTTTCACATTGCTATCCAAAGGATGAAATCAAAAGGTTGTAGTTTACTTACCCACCAGTGGGGGTCATTAGTGGCCGTGACCACAATGATCTCATCTTTGAAAAAGGCCAGCTGCTCAGAGCTGACGGCCCTGCAGTCCACTAAAGCCTTGACACGCTTCTGATGTGGCCTGCTGCCAGAAACCTGAAGAGGACATGCGATATAGATTTTCTAGTGTTCCACCAGCAAATTTATATTGACTGTGAAATCCAACAGCTTTTTTTTTTTTGCTCTCCACAGAAAAATCCTGTGGAATTGAAGATTGAACTATAGACTGAATGCAAAAGAAAGATTAATACCATGGCATTCCTGCGGGGTCGTGGGACACAGGTCACAACAGGTGAGGGTGGCGCTACTGGAGCAGGAGCCGGAGCTGGACCTGGGCTGAGGCCCGGACTAGTCCCCACTAAGCTGCAGTACAACTCCTCCTGGCTGCCCACACAGATTGGAGACATCACACCACACTTCCCCTGGCTGCCTCCTCCACCGCTGGTCCGACGATACGATGTGGTCTTCTCTGAACTGGAGGGTGGAGAAGACACGTGAAATAACACCAATCGAACAAGGCCTTATATGGAGTTGTTTTTTAACATGTCAAAACTGGAGACAGCTGGATAATCCTTTTCATCTGTGCAGTATTAAAGATAGTCCCATGGATAGGAAATAGTGATTTCAATTTTTGATTTTAGACATGGCATCAACTTGAACTGCATTCTTTCAGTGGCCTTCTTGGTAACACTTTATAATAACATCATTTATAAATGGTTAATTATAGCAGTGCTGTCTTACCTGACAGGTCCTATGTGACTCTGAGAGGATGTAGGCGTGATACTGCTTTGAGACCCAAAACTAGCGCCAGGTTGGCCGTCCCAGGTCTGCCTCTGTCCTCTGTGCTGAGCTCCCTGTCCGTGGGGAGACCTAGGTGGTCTCGCCCCTTGGCCCTCTGAGTTGGGTGAAGCAGGCCTATGTCTCGCCTGTGCCTGGGGACTGGATGAGTGGGAGGCCGGGTTAGAACAGCGTCGTGGAAGGGGGTTGCCTTCCTGTGACGTGACTGAGATCGTGGGGTCCGAGCGACCTGCGGAGGGGAAGAAAATGTCAAAAATTAGAACATGAGCAACACTGTACATTGTATGTGTTTATAACAACAACATCCATTTAATTAAGGTATTCATCCACTCAAAAACAAATGACCTGAAATTAAAACTTTACATGTGTTATTTGAACTGGCACCATGCATTGGTTCAAGAAAGAGGTTATCTTTCATAAGCAGGATTATAATGGACAATTTCAACTGATTCAATCATAGAAACAGATTAAACAAACCATTATGTGTTTTGGCAGCAGTGCATGTTATCGTAAACCAACTCTAATTGAATTAATGTTGTCAAAGTTAAAACAAATTTGTTTTAACAGCACTAATTTCTTTAACGCATTAATGCAACTTGCAATTTTTAGGTTCTAGCGGGCTCAGTTTTAAAGTTAGAGTGAAGATACTGATATGAAAACCTAAGGAATCCATTGGTACCAACCATGTCATACTAGCTTGTCCCAAAGGAGGCTACATAACGCTCCAAACATGCTAAATTTTGGCAAGGAAAAACTGGCATGGCCATTTTCAAAGGGGTCCCTTGACCTCTGACCTCAAGATATGTGAAAGAAAATGGGTTCTATGGGTACCCACAAGTCTCCTCTTTACAGACATGCCCACTTTATGATAATCACATGCAGTTTGGGGCAAGTCATAGTCAAGTCAGCACGCTCAGCACACTGACAGCTGTTGTTGCCTGTTGGGCTGCAGTTCGCCACGTTATGATTTGAACATATTATTTATGCTAAATGCAGTACCTGTGAGGGTTTCTGGACAATATTTGTCATAGTTAGTGTTGGTAATTGACTTCCAATAATAAATATATACATACATTTGCTCCCATGTTGATAAGTACTTGATAAATCTCCCTTTAAAAGGTACATTTTGAACAGAAAACAAAATGTGTGATTAATTGCAAATTAATCCCTATTAATTATTTTAATAAATTGACAGCCCTCAATTGAATGCAACCTTATTTACCTTCAGTAAAACAACTTCAAATCAGGAATTGTTAGGGCCTTCTTATCTACCTGCATTATAAATGCAGGTAGATAAGCCATATACTGTACACTGCAGTAACTCACCTCTCTGAATGGATTTAACTGGCAGAGGTGGTGGCATTAATGCTCCAGAGGGGGCGCTGTTGGCTGGAGGATTTCTGTATAAGAAGTCTAAGTTCTCATATGTCTGACAAGGCCTGCTTCCAGCATTACCATTGGCAGCATTACCCACACTCCAGCGGGCAAAGGAAGATCCACTACCTCCATTTGAGGACGGAGGAGAGCGGTTTTTGGGTAACGGGCTCACCTGGAAGAAAGTGGAAAGGAGCACGAGATTAATTTCTAGTTTCTCCTCAACTTTCTTTGTTTAATTTCATTTTATCACCATTTTCTCATTAGTGGAGGAGATTACTGTGGAAAACCCCGATAATGTCCTTCTCCAAAAAGGCTGTAAAAGGCTTTTTTGGCAGAGAGACAAAGTCAGCAATGAGATTGGCTGTGTGTGTGTGATGTTTACCCTTTCATCCAGGTCATCCTCGCTGTCATAAAACTCCTGAGATTGTGTCTCCCACATGAACTCCACGTGGATCTGAGAGTTGAACTTCCCACTCTGGGCCAGCTCCAACTTAAACACACAAACAAAGGAGCGCAAACGCTCAATACTCTCATCCACACATATCCAGTAATACTTAAACACATACCTAATCAGCTAAATTTCTACTGCTGAAGTAGTAGAAATTTTTAAGTACAGATAAGTAGACAGGGCAGGAATACATGTCAACACAATACATCACACATACTTATGCAATTTTGGGAAAATATATTAATCTAAAACTCCCTCCTGACTGGCAGTGATCAGTCATATCAGTGTGACCTTGGCTTCAACAGATGTTTAAAAAAAATTGGAAATTGAGAAACCATTAGGAAAGAGCAAAGAGTCTCCTGAGTCCAGAGTTACCTCATTGCAGCTTCCATATTAAAAAAAAAAGATCATCTCAATGACAAATGTAAATTAATTAAGCCAATAAGTAAACAGGTTGGATTTTAAAGCTGCTTATTTGTGTAACCTTTTTCAATCTCTACACAACAAGCTTGTAAAAGAAGGTTGTGCATAATCAAACAGGATATTACTCAAGGCTGGTCGGATTCAGCAGGGCAGATGGCCGGTAAGAAAATAAAACCAGTTTATAAATGAGACACGCTGGGACCTGATGAGGATAAGATTCCTCATCCTGGGAGTGAGTCCTGAGCAGAGCTTTGTTGCACGGGGAGTTATTTCAAGGTAATATTTCCAGCTGTGGAAGTTGTCTTGTTTTGTTTCTGGAGGTGGCTTTCTGGTAGGCATTTTAAAAGTTGCAACATGATTCCTAAGTTAAATGTACCTCCTGACTGTGTGTGTTCTTTGAATTTATGAACCAAAGCTTAAAGTTGAATTTAAAAAAGAAAGTGGGGTCTCACCAGCTCGATACAGAGCGCATGCTGCAGCCTCCGTGCAACATCAAGGGCCGTCTCTCCTGCAGAGTTCACTATAAGACATTTGAACAAGAAATGGTTTTAGTATTTATTAATTGCACTGACTGAAAGAGAAGTAGAGTAAACAGAGTTAAAAGGTACCTGTTTGTAGGGCTGCCTTTGCTTTGAGCAGTAACTTGAGAGACTCAGGCTTGTGATGCAGAACACTGTAGTGAAGAGCTGTGTTTCCTTCTGCTGTTCTCTTCTCCAGACAGTTGCTGTAGAGTGAACATACAGTATAGGCAGATGGTGTTAAATGCTGCCAAGTAGGGCTGGGCGATATGGCCAACATCTTCTATCATGATATGTCATTGGTAATTCAATAAATAAATAGTCTATATGAAATAACCACATGGTAAAACCGATTTTTGTATACTCCTTTGTGAATTAAATACCTGACAAATGAAAAGTATTTTCCTATTTTAAGAACTTGAGTGCAAGATGAACACAACAGTTTTAAGTGAATAAAAAAAAAATATATATTTAGACCTAGCCTATATCACGATAGAAACGATATAGAAAAATGTATACAATAGACATTTTCATATCGTTTTGATGATATGTATCGTCATATTGCCCAGCCCTGTTGCCAGTCGAACAATAGATACGAATCATAGGGTGCTTTCACAAGCCAACATTTAGTCCATTCTAATCAAACTCTGGTGCGATTTGTTTGGAGGCATTTGTTGAGATAGACACAAGTAAACAATAGGTTAACATGTGTGGTAGAGGACTGACTTGGACTTCTGCAGAAGTCTGATGTTTGCTTGACATCTGTGCCAAAGAGAACATACAGAATAAATGCTAAATAAAGTCCATACAAATTCTAGATAAACTGGAAAAGGGATTTTTGTGCACAGTAGATCAGTACCGACAAAGTGAAAAAAAAAAACTTTGACAGCAATATTTCAAAATCTACGATTCCCTGCATAGAAGTGGCAGTTCTCGAGAGAAAAAAGATAAATTTGCTTATTTGTACATGCCCATTTTTGTTTGGTCCGCTTTAATTTGTGCACTGTGACGCCAAACCAGACTAAATAGAAAACAAAACCAAAAGTATCAATTTCACTTGGATTTGGACTAGCCGAACGGACCATGGCTTGTGAAAGTGCCCGTACATGACTACTTGTCAGTGTCTGACCTGTTCTGGCAGAGGAAATCCACCAGCGCCAGAGAGCTTCTTTCCTCCACACGCACAGCAAGATGGAGAGCTGTCTCTTTGATCCCCTGAAACAGGAAGAAAAGAGCACAAATGAGGCCAAATTGTTGAACCTCAAAAAGAGGTTGTCCATCTGTACAAAACTTTTTTGCAGAGGTCACCATCGGTGAATACCTCAAGTGGCTGCATTTTGTTTCTGACAATCAAGACTAAAAGATATGCAACTAGAATACCAGTGAAGCCAATGTCAAAAGATTGACAGTGAAACAACTTGTTTGTGTGTTAAAAAGTGAAAACATGCCTACAGCTTTAAGTATTATGTGTTTATGTGAAGTGCGAAAGGAGGGGCAGAAGAATGACATAGAAGTGCCTGCGTAATTCAATGAGCTTGTCTCACTTGTTCTCAAGAGACATGAGCTCTGACCTAAAAGCTGAAATAATAAACCAGCGACAACCAACACAAACAAACACACGCACATGCACGGTGAAGTAAGCAGTGTTACACAGACGGCTTATGCTGAGCAGGAAGTGTGTGACAGGGAGGGTAGAACATGATTAAAGACAAGAAGACGAGGCGTTGAGGAGAGACAGCAGAGGCGGGGAAAACAAGGGGAGAGAAAAAGGAGGGGAACGTTTGAATTAGAGGCCAGAAGAGATGGGAGGGCCTCCGATTTATCCACCCACATGAACCGTGCACACAAGAGGACAATTAACACATACTTTACATACTGTATCCATCCACACACCTCCTACATACTGTATGTCGTGGAACTTTTAACACTGGGAGGATTTGATTCTATTTTTAGCCATTTCAGTCACAGCTCTGAAGTGACAGGAACATGTTTTTGAAATATTGCACAAATGTATGCGCGGCTGTAAACAAGCCGGGTGGGCGGCCTTGTCAGGATGCAGCAGCCATTCATCCTAAATACATGACATCTGTGGGAGTTTAAATTTGTGGGAAGATGATATGGATTTATTACATGCATTCCCAACCTAACAGGACACACTTCAGGGAAAAAATGCTGGTGTGGAAATTCACTTGTGGCTGTAAATTATCCTCACCTGTCCTTCAGGCACTGTGATCGGCTTGGAGAGGTCCGCTCCCTCAGCGTAGAGCTGTAGAAGAGAAGTGAGGTCACGACTCTTCACGGCGTCGTACAGCCGCCCAGGGTCTGCTTCTTCTCTACGCAGGACATACCGACGCTCAGCGTACTTCGCTACAATGTACTCCTTCCTGGCATTCCTGGTTGTTAACACATTTTAATAAAAAATACAATAAATATATGTCACCAAATTCTTGTTTATTCCTTTGAACAATCAGATTGTTATTTTTTGTTATAAAAATCAGGGACTCACATGTCACTTTGTGGCAATGGTTTGACTGAGTCATTTGGAAGGCCCGCCTCCATGATGTCATTGAATCTGGTGTTGCCAATACTGACCGCCAACTGAAATGACACAAGGCAGCCATTAAGATGTGACATAACAGCAATGAAAGGCAGACGGTATCATAATGTCTAATTAGGAAATCTTGACAATACAAATTCCATCTGGACTGTGTCTGTTTTTGTGTGAACGTGTGTTTAATACCAGAAGCTCAGAGGTGCTCAGTAGGTCCAGAGTGAGTGACTGGATCCTGGAGTAGTGGACACCCAGCTCTCTGTGGATGCCAGAGCACTCGATACAGGTCACGATACCCAGATTGGTCGATAGCCATGTTGGATCTGAGATGCACAGAGCAAAAGAAGTCTTTTAGAGACCCATTAACACTCTAAAAACACAGCTTGAATTGATAAATGTTGAGGAATATTATCACACTGGCTAGAAAATATAATTGCTTATAAAGGTACAGTGTGTAGGATATGAATATTATGAATATTATATTCCATTTCTGCTTATAGATCCCCGAAATGCTACACACTGTTCCTTTAATCTGATGTATTTCCACATTTAATTCTGCAATGATCATCAACAACAACGACTGGGCTGACCTGGTGCTCCACAGTCAGCGCAGGCCTCGTTGCCAGGCATGTGTCGAAGCTCGGCGATGATGGATCGGGAGAGTTCCTGAAGCCCGCTGTCCTGGAGGTGGAGCTGGTCTCCTACCAACGCTGTGTTCAGGGCCTCCTCCTTGCTGTTCTGTAGTACGGACACCCAACTAAAGAACATACAGAAAATAATAAGTTAATAAAAAAGGCAAGATGTTATTTGTTTCCAATTTCCACATTTTGTAACAGCTCACAGGGAAAGCCACAGTTTGTGGCACCAAAGGAAACTAAAGGATCATCTCAGTCTTTTACCCAGAAGATCAAAAGCAGTCCACCATGTGTTTTGCATGTGTTGTTGCTCAGTTGTCTAATGATAAGTCATCATCACTTTTACTTTCATGAGTTCTCTACCAACCAGACTCATGCTGAACCTCACGTCTTTCATTTCTAAAGCTCTGGTACTTTTCCCTTCAAACCATTTCCATCTCCCTCTGTCCCTAAACTCACACAGCACATTCACATCAAAGAATCTGCCCGGAGGCCCACACACAAGGGAAGGGTAAGGGACAGAAAACCCGACATGCCCCCCCTCAATCCCCACATCACAAAACACAAAGTTCCCTTGCTTGCTGTCTGTGGCTGGAAAGAGAAGTCCCACCCAAAACCAGCTGGGCCAGGGGGCTCCGAGAGGACAACCTTTTCTTCCTGCACCATTTAGTTTCTCTGCCTTTTTGGGCATTGTCAGCCCTGCTTGTTCTTCACTGCATACATCACCAGGCATATTCACCTCAGTTTTACTACACACTCTGATCTTTCTAGTTTTTCTTCATTTCCCATACAGACCTAAGCTCAAATATAGGTGCCTGACATGTAACAACTTGCTTACACAAAGACAAAATACAAGTAAGGTTGGTAAGGTGGTGATTAAAGTTAGAAGCCAACAGTACTGCCAACGCTTACATCAGACATTCCTGGTCGTCTTCGGCCTGGAAACGGTAAGTCCGATTATCTATGGAGAAGGAGAAGTGGTGGTTAGACATTGTCAGTGCATCTTGAGAAAATAAATAAATCAACAGAACATGGAGTGAAGAGGGTTTAAAAGGTATCAGGATGGTGGAAATAAAAGTTGCATGACCAGAAATGGCATAAAACAAGCACACAATCGCCCCTTTGTCACGTCACAACAGTTTGCATTAATCATAAGGAACCTCTGGCATTCATCCAAGAAAAATGTGTCAAATCCCAGTTTCTACTAATGTGACCAGCTTCCACACAGCTGCACTGCACATTACTCTTTAAAGTCGTTACTAATGACGTGGAGGGTAAAGTGTTAAGGGTCAAAATTTAGAAATGAACCTACGAGTGACCAGGTCAAAGGTCCTCCTGTCCTCTGGGTTCGGCCGCACCTGACAGGTCAGTAGGTTCAACTTGGCTGGCGGTCGATTGATCTGAAGACAGACACAGATGTTAATTTCAACATGTATTGGAAAATTTGGACAGATTTCAAATGACCCTCTGATCTGAATCTGAATGCTTGGTGGCAGTTTAGCCCGTGTGTCCTCACCGTACTGTGGGAAATGGTCAGGCAGCCAAATTTCACTCCACACTTCCTCTTCTGCCAAACCTTCCTGATCCTGCAGGATGAAATGCCAACGGAAAAAAAAAAATCAAATTTGAGAAACAAAATATACAGGCTTTATACACAAACTATTGGCAGAACATCATCAACCTGGATGATTTCTGTGCAGTGCAGTAAAAGTGTCAACATGTACCCCTTGAATTGAGTAATGGTGATCTACACACTGTGTAGCTTACTCCTGTTCACAGCGTTTCACTCTTGTTTTCATTATCATGATTTAATCAGTTAAAACGGCTGAGAACGTGTTCTGTTTTCTGTCGGTGGCCTGAGGAAAGTTTGCTCTCCCCCCCGTCTCCTATTCACCCTACTGAACCACATCCCCTCTCCTTATCACACTGTAATCTAGCTTTGTGTGTATATATATGTGTGTGTGTACGTGTGCGCATGACGCAAAGAAAGCTGGATCCGTTCAGTTAGCCGGTCTGCCAATAAGTTCCACAAGAGGGGCCCCTGCTTGAATCTTCATCTCACTATAATGAGGACCAGGTGGGGCAGACAAAGTTAGAATCCCCCTTCTCTCTCTCCATGCCTTACTTGCTTACTCTTCAGCCAGCTCTGATCACTACTGCCGTCGACAGCAAAATTTATAACTTTAAAAACGTTAAAACTGTTAAAATATGAACATGAAAGTAAACCCAGAAGTTTTGCAGTAACACAAATTACTGTTGTTTGTTTGAGTTTGAGCTACGACACTTTAAATTACATGATTATTTATTGGCTTTACAGCATGATGATGTTCATATCTTGTGTTTAATTCTAATACAATACTTGTATTATAACTGCTTGACATTTGGATGCTGTAACTAATGCATTTACTCACCCATCACTCTTCTTGAGCAGGAAGCCAGATTTCTCTGTCCCATACTTCTTGTTGCCCTGTGGTTGGTGGATGCTATACCCGTTGCCAGAGTTCTTCCTGTTCAGGTACTCCTGGGATACAAACAGAGATTTAGGACTTTACATCACAGGCTTTAAGCCAGCTCCGAAAATTTGGCAAGAGTAATCTGATGACATCAACTAGCAATTAAAGCTGTCTGCCGCTGGACTTTTTAGGGCGCTTTCACAAGCCAACATTTAGTCCGTTTTAAATCGAATGCTGCGGTTCAACCCCTGTCAAGGTTCGTTTGGGCGATTGTGAAGTAATCGTACTCTAGTGTGGACCAAAACAACCGCTTCCAAGCGAACCAGAATGTAGGCTGCTTGTGCGGGCATTTGTTGAGATGGACACAGGTAAATGACATGGTTAACATGAGTGGGAGAGGACGGACCTGGACTTCTGCAGAAGTACGTGACATCTGGGCCGAAGAGAACACACAGAATATGCTAAACAAAATCCGCAAAAATAGTGACGTTTATAAAGTCATTCAAGATAAACTGGAGAAGAACGGATTTCTGTACACAGTAGATCAGTGCCAAGTCAAAGTGAAAACACTTTGACAGTAATAAATCAATTCCCTACATAGAAGCGGCAGCTCTTGAGATGAAAAAGATAAATTTGCTCCATCGTACACACCCCTCAGAGAATATTTTTTCTATTTGGTCTGCTTTGATTTGTGCACTGTGAAGCGGACTAAATTGAAAACAAACCAAAAGTATCAATTTCACTCCGATTCGGATTAACCAAAGGCTTGTAAAAGCGCCCTTAAGAGTCCACATTTTTGTTTACATAGTAACACAGTATACCTGAAGATCTAAAGTGTTCCAACTCAAGGTACATTACATGTAATGAGTATGACAATGATGCAAAATGAATAATCATACCTCTTTCCCCTCCACTTGCAGAAGTAATCTGAGAGAATCCCTCAACTGAGTGAGTTGTTTTACCTCCTCGTCCTGGTCCAGACGCACCTAAAACGCACCATTAAAGTCAGTTTATTCAATTACAGCAATAGAAAGTTTAATTACTTGGAAGAACAACATGTTTTTGTGTTCTCCTATGTTCATTTTATCATATGCAATGTTTTTTTGTATTTGTTCCAAGTATTGGGTGTGGAGTGACAATACATCAGAGCTTTGTGTCATGGCCTAAATAATGCAGAACAGAGCTCAGTACTGGGGTGTGCCGTCCTAGGAGGTTGTGCATGTGTTAAAGCAGCAGCAGGGTGACCGGTCTTCCATGCAACATAAGTCCGTTTAACGGAAATATTTCAGCCTTTTTTCTGGGAACCATAACACAGATTCTGTCTGAATTTCCTTCTTGAGGCTGAGGTCTGGCATGTCTGAGCGGGTTTCTGTTATGCCTAAGCAGAACCAGAAAAACCTCTAACGTTCCTAGGATCACAGTTAACAGCCTGTTTCCAGTACTGTCTCCAGAAAGGGGACTGGAAACCAGTCGGTGTGGTAGGAGAAATAGGTGTGCAGCAGGGAAGGAATGAAAATAAGGGATGCTTTCAGTTTCATCTTTTTGGAAATAGGGGGAAAGCATTTCTGGGAATAGACTGCAATAAGAGCCTCTGCCAGTGGGTTCAGCTGGGGGGGAAGTTTCAGAGGAGGGGGGAGAGACTGAGGTTTTGGCTGTTGTGGAAGAGTAACAGAGAAAAAGTGCTATAGGAGGTAATAAAGCACAATGTGATTTACAGTGAGAGCTTTACTGCCTTCTTGGACACAGTTTTACCTTCTGTGGCTGAGAAAAGGCTGACAAGTGAACAAAACAAGTGTGGGGGAGGATTGAGGATATGATAACATCAATATGTATGTGCATGTGTTTTGTGAATTGTGATAACATCAGTTTGAGTCAGTCAGCACAACAGCAGTTACCGCAGACCTCAACCTTGGACCTCTTAATCATGACAAATATTCATCTAAAGTCATAACAGTACTGGTTGCAGACGTTAGATGACTAACATTTCCCCCTATAAACACTGACTTGATATAACGCAGGTAGACAGACAAACCAGCAGCAGCTGCTGTGTTTTTACCGTGTGAACAGAAGCAGCAAGCTTCTCGATAAAGGGAGTGAGATTTTCAGCAGCTTTCAGCCCATCCTGAAAGAAACTGAGAACAGAAAGAGAAAAAATGCTGAGTCATGATGGTAATTCAGTTCAAACATCCTAGTTCACACCAACCAAAACATCACATGCTAAAGCTGTATAAGCAACTCCATTCCCACATGAAACCTTTGGTATGATTAAAATGGGTAAATGGTTTACAACAGTAATAATAGCTTGTAAAAGGAAAATGAAAACCAAAGAACCTCAACTATTAAGCAAAATCTCTCACTGAAACCCCGAGGTAGAAATCAAACCCATATGTTTTTTTTAGGCCAGGAAAGAGTAAAAAAAAAAAAAAAATAGATTTCTGCTTCTTATTTTACATCTAGAACAAAATGGCAACAGAAAATAGTAAAGCTGAGACTGACCTGAGTTGGGCCTGGAAATATTTGATGAGGCTCTGGAGAAGATCAGGGCCCTGACGCACCTTGAGCTCCTGGATCTTCAAAAGATACTGAAAGCATAAACACAGACTGTTAAAAACAGCTCCAGAAATGGCAGCTCTCCAAGGAAAGGGCCAGATGGATCCACTAAAACATTAAGCCTGAATATGAAAATGAGACATCAAATAACGCCACCGTTTTTCAGTACCCATCATTTAAGGCTCATCCTAGAATACACATCTTTATTATCCCGTTTGTAATGAGCGGCTCCTCGCTTTCTAGGACACTGCTTCATGTTGTTCCAAAGGTCATCGCCTTTTTCAACACTCCAGCCAGTCAGTGAACCTTGTAGACTGAAACTGGAAAAAGTCTTTGCTCAAAAAAATACAAATAACAGACACATAGTGCAGGCTTTATTGTGAATAATTTCCAGACCTGCATAAATCCTGTGTGTGGAAGGAATGACTACACTTTTTTTTGCTCCATAAAACCCGAGTCTGAATCCATCTGTCTCTTTGTAGCTGAAGCGAAGACCGGCTCAGTGAAGTGTTTCTGTCCAGTGTTTATTTGTGTGAGCTTGTGTGTGTTTCTGACTGTTTTTATGTATGCAGCGTGAAAGAAAGAAAGACCAAGAGACGGAGGGGTGGAGCGGTTCGCAACAAGTGGAAATTCCATTTTCCCTGCCTCTCCTCTTTGTCTCAACAGCTGGTCTCAGTCAGGATTAGACTTTTTTTCTCAGGGTTCACTCCAGCTACATATGCACACTTTGCTGAGACTACAGTCACTTGTATGTTAACGGCACTACCAGAGCATTTCGCAAGAATTTCCCCCAATTTGACTCTCAGATGTGCGTCATGAAACATTTTTTCATCTGCCTTTGAACTGCACTTTCTAATGAGTGTGACCAAGCTCTACTGCAGCTCTGCAAGACGCAAACAATTAACCTCATATTTGGCTTTCTAAAACATATTTTCCATCATAGGAATTACTGGAGGGACACAAAAAGGGATGGACACTGGCCATCCAGTGGATGGAGTATGGAATCCACAAAGCAGGCCACCCATACCCCTTCAGGTAGGTGAAAGGGGTCTGCGTCTGGTATTTTGACTGGCACTAATCCCTCACCTCGCACATTTGCAGCTGAAAGGTCCTTCTCTCTCTCTCCATGTCCTCCCCTCCGTCTGATCCCTCCGTCCTGATCAGACCCAGCTGCCTGGTCTTCTCCTTCCTCTCCTTCTCTAGCTTCCCTCTGATGGGGGGAAGGGAAGGATAAAGAAAAAAGAGAAAGGGTAAGAAAGAATCATCCATGTGCACAATGTACTTTACAACTCTTTAATCTGTCTAATCAACTCTTTCTATAATGATTAACTTTTTAAGAATTTGTTTTTTCCTTCCTCATGGGGGGAGGTAGGGAGGTGGGGGGTGGTTGGATGGAAGACAAAAAGGGAAAGGTGAACTCTGCTTACAACGTTATAAAACACTTTAAACCACTGTGCACCGTCAGAATGAGATCAAATCAAGGCTGCGAAGTGCAAAGCCTTAGTTTTATTTCACAGCACTGTAATGGAGAAAGGCCATGGGGAATGAACTATTATCCTATTAACCTCTGCTGTTACATCCACGTCTATGACCCAGTAAAACACCAGCAAGAACTGTGAATGTGCAACGCGATTCTCCTTAGGCAATAACATCTGTCTCAGGCATCTGTTACTTTTCTCTCATGAAGCATTAATGCTAAAAGATGAAGAATTGAACTATAATCCCACAATATGCAGCCATATAAGTGTGAGGTAACAAATTAAGTGTGCGTGTATGGTTAATTACATTTTGATGTCATACTCCTTCCAACTCTTCTCCATCTGTTTCTTGAGCTCCTGTAGAGAAGAGAAGAGGAATAAAAGTGCTTAAATTACAAGGTTCAACTTTATTTATATACCACCTTTCATATAATCATGCAGTCCAAAGTGCATCACAGAGCAAGATTAAAACAGCACAGACAGAAAACAAAACAAAAAACAAAAAATAGAAAATATATAGAATTTTATAGACAATAAAATGTAAAAATAAATAAAAGTCACTAGAATAAACAGGCACAAGAGATAGAAATAGCATGAAAACCACTGATTAAGACTTAAAAGCTAAAGCAATAAATGACGAGGCACCTTCAGTAACTCTCCATGAATCAGGTGAGGCAGTGTTTTACAGTACCTGTTATTGTCTGCGTAGCTCTGAATAGAGCCAGACAGTTCATGCACAGAGACATGATTACTCACATTATGCTAACTACTCTGCTATCTTGCTGAACAAGATTTCAGTCGCACTTTTCCTTCCTTCACAGTGATAGTGAAGCAATGTTCAGCTGTTGAATCAGCTGTTTCAAAGACAGGGCAGTGACAGCAGCTTACAGAGGCATTAGCCTGCTATTACTCACTCGTCTGTCTGTCTGTAAGTCAAATCAAAAGGACAGATACTAAGCAAGACAGATCGGTTAAGTATGGGAACATAGTTCAGTCTTACTCAATAATCTGCATAAATAGCCTCATCTTATCCAATATCTTAGTAGGCTCAGCTCAGCTGCATCTACGACAGAGACAGACAGGATTACCTGCTTAAAGAGGAAATCCTCCCTATAACTGATTTTACATTGCGATGTAATTATTTTGGACAGTAATGTCAACATCTACTACTGCAGACATCCGAGCTGCAAAAAAGCCCCACATTCAAATAACTTCAGCATGGGTGCTATAATGAAAACTGCTTCTTTATTCACTGTAGAGCTTGACAATACATTGATATAATACCATTTTAAACAAGACCAGATATGGTTATTTTGCCATAATTCTGGGAGCTACTCCCAATGCGATCTCCTCTCATCCTGCAGTCTACATTACAGATAGTTGATCAAATTTGCTTACATTATTGAGATGTAGCTGAGTGAAAAGAAAAATGACTTAGAAGTGTTTCTCAAAATGTACATGTGTGTAAATTGGTGACAACACCAACAATTATCTCCAAAATATTGTCACATTATCAATATCAAAAAAAGCATTTTGTTTCATCAGTATTGTGCAGCCCTGATCAGGATATGTCTCTAGATGACCGCATCACTACAGACTGTCTCTCTGCTGCTCAGATTCACGAATAAAAACTCAGCCGTCTCTTCTCTCCGCTGCCATCTGGAAGGCGCTACAGGGCGTTAAAAACCTGCACGCTCAAAAACAGCTTTTATCGCAGAGCCATCATTGAACAGAACTCCACAAAAGCACACCACAGGACTAAAACTAAAATTGTTTTAAATGAGGGAATATGCAATAACTGTATACATGCAGTAATATCTTCACAAAGTGCAATAGTAGCTGGATACGCCACTTATTTTTATTTATTTATCTTTTTTTATTGTTGATATGTAACTTCTATTTATTGATACTTCACTTTGACTATTTTTCAAAATATCTTTTTTGTGTTATTGCTATGGCAGGTGTGTGTGTGTGTGTGTGTGTGTGTGTGTATGTGTGTGTGTGTGTGTGTGTGTGGTATGTTGAATGTACCGTTTTAAGAGCTGCGCAGCAAATTTCGTTGTAAAATGTTTGCAATGACAGTAAAGGCATTCTATTCTATGAACTGTTAAATATCATAGAACTGGGTACTATTATTCTCCATATTCTCTCTGTTCTAAAACAAGTCAACATCATGTATATACCAGTTTAGCCAGCAGTTTTATTAATATTTAATACATTTGTAATAAAATATAGACTCACTAGTCTGCTGTCCCGGAGTTCTGACTTCAGCACATTTTCCAAAGGAAACGCCATGATGTTGTTGAGGTTTTGCACCTGAAACATGTAAAAAGCAAATGAGTTAAAGGTACAGTGTGTAGGATTGGGCAGCATCTAGTCGTGTGGTTGCAGATTGCAAACAACTGAGTACCCCTCCGCTCACTCCTCCCTCTCTAAGACTGTGGTAGCGTGAGCCGCTGAGTGCAAAACCGTGGTAACGCCGTTCGCCTCGCTCAGGGGCCATCGTTACCATAATAACACTACTTAGAGCAATGGAAGTCAGACGGCGGATGGCGGTAACACGGTTTTGAACTCTGCGGCTCACGTTACCTCGGTTTCACAAGCGTGTTGGAGAACTACGGTGGCCTTCAGGTAATGTAAAAACACGAAAGGCTCTCTCTAGAGCCAGTGTTTGGTTTTTGGTTTGGTTCTGGGCTACTGTAGAAACATGGCAGACTCTGAAAAGGACCAGCTCCCTATGTAGATATGAAGGGCTCATTCTAAGCTAGCAAAAACACAACAATTCTTAGTTTCTGGTGATTATACACCAATGAAAACAGTTATGAATATTATATTCCTTTTCTGCTAATAGATCCCCTAAAATGTTTCACACTGTTCCTTTAATAAGTTAAAAATATTCCACTTTATGTTACAGGTGGCCCTTATCTCTTGCAGTATGAGCAAACACTCACATGCACACACGTTCTACACACTCCCATCTCCCTATGGACCCCCATTTCTGGGAATGAGTCTGGATAAATCAAAAACATGGTGATTCAGTCATTTTGAACTAGTGATTCATGAAAAGAAAACACTCAACAACAATCTACACTATGAAGATTTTTGATCCAAGGGGGAAAATGACGCAATGACTTTCATTACTGTTGGTGAACTGAGCTGTGTCTATCGTGGATCTGGGGAGTATGAATCACAAAAACAACCAGCATGACCCCAACAGGTTGAGTTTTACAGTCATACGTAATTACCACAAAGCCCTCCATAGAAATACATCACATCTTTACTTAGGTATGCAGCACGGCTACATGCATTATCCATCATTTCCTGTCCACGAGTCTCCAGTTGACCACTGTCGAAATTTACAGAGTCTGTTGTCACTGCAGCCTTTCCATGGATCCTGGTGGATTAGCTGCACCCTGCTCTTAACATAAATAATGTTCAACCACTTCCGTGAGCTGACTGCGGAGCTGACCTTCATATATTGACACAGAGGCCTGGAGACTGGTAAGATTGTTTTGGTTGGCATCCAAAAGCTGAGGTAACTAACAGATAAACCTTGGAGTTCTGACACAGGGGAATAACCACTCCTAAAATGTCAACACATGTACAAATGACACGGATCAATGCATGCATGCCTGTATGGGAACACTGGGAAAAGCAGACAAACACACACGCATGGCATTAAGGGACACGCTCAGGTTGATTTTACAGTACAACTCCTTAAATCACCCCCCTGGACCCACTTCCTCTTCACATCTGTATGACCCAGTCTCCCCTGTGAGGTCTTGATTGACACATTGGAGGGAGTTTGTGAGACGGTGTGTGTTGACTCACACATGGAGGCCTGCGATGAATTATCATCGCCATAGAAACTATCAGTGGGAGGGTTCCGGACGACCCCAGATTTTGGAGTCAAGAGGCGCGAGCATGCAGCTGTTGAAAACCCCTTTCCTATTGCGGTTGCACACACTTTTTACTCCAGTGTTAATTTTGGCAGCTATTTTATATTTAGCCTTAGTCTTAAAACGAAAATGCTTATTAGTTTTAGTCACATTTTAGTAATTTTTATCCTTCCTAGTTTTAGTCTAGTTTTAGTCGATGACAACTCAAAACGTTTTAGTCACCGATTTAATTTTAGTCAAAATGTTTTCTCTCAATTTTTGTAATTTAATCTCTTTCACATAAAATTTGATCTTATTATTATCTGATGAAAAACATAGTTTGAATGATTAAGAGTGCAGCTTTGTAGTTAATTCCAGTACTCCTGACTGCGCTCATTAATGATGCGCGGTTCAGTTGCACCCATCGGTCCGTTATGAGAGCCAATACGCCCACCCAGCATGTAAAAATATGCCTTACTCAACCACCCGAACCCGACCCGCAAACCGCCAACTTTATGGATTATAGCAGCACAATTGTCAGGACTGAGGTGTGAGACAAGAAGGACCGAGACGGACTGAGCCCCACCGCCGCAGCATGTTGTGTGGGGGGAAGATAAGGTGGAAGAGATTGTTTTTAAACTACATTTTAGTCTTGTCTTTTTTCGTCAACTACACGGTCACCATTAGTGTTTAATGATGTTGAGGCCGTCTCGTCATCGTCTCGTTTTAGTCATGGGAAAAAAGGTCGTTGACAAACATATATTTCATCATAGTTTTTTTTACTCTGCTATAATGAGCACACACATACACCCAGCATATTATGGGAGGGATTTGGGGTTCTTTCACCTGCTGCTGTTTCAAACTAAATTTTAGTCTTTATTTCCATCCATGCTCCCTCAGTCCCCGAGGTTTTGCATGTGTGATTTGAACTTTCTAGTAAAGACAGTTAGTTTGAGCAAGCCTCTCCTTCCCCTTCCCCTTTTCCTCTTTCCTTACCAGATTTTTGAAGAGGGCCGTGACCTCTCTGGTAAACACAGCCAGGTTGAGGAACCCTGTTGAGACTTCGTTGTTGTCCTGGGTCAGGTGACTATTCCCCAGGTTCTCCAGCACCTCAACATACTGCTCCTTGTTGTCCACGTGGGCTGAAAAACAACACACACGCACATAAAGTTAGTGGAGACATCGACCGTTAAAGGTGACTCAGAATTGAGTTACAAGTCGGGGAAATCTTAGGAAGACATATTGACTTGCTCTGCTGCAGTGAGAGTATTTTAACAAGACAAGCATGTGGGATAAATTAGTACTGGTTTCCACCTCATCCTGGAGCTGGAGACAGACAAACATATAGAGAGCCATGTTTCTCTGGGGCTTATAGGTCACTTTCCCGAGGGTCATGACCTTAGTAGGCTCTCAGTCTGTTGAATTTATGTGGAAAAAGGCTGATGGAAAAGAATCTGAGCTCCGACTGGCACCGCATCGGTTTACATTTCACTAGTTGAGGTTTCACCCTACAGCTATTTTAAAGCAAGGCTTAGATGAAGACATCAAATAACCACAAGTTACAATTCAAGCCCTATGAAAATAATAATTTTCAAATCAACAAAGATGGGCACCAAATGGACAATAACAACCGAATGTCTGTTCACAGTCATATAGAAACATCTTGGCTGACTTTGGAAAACCCCAACATTAAGGCAGGCAAAAAATTATAGTTACGGATTAACAATTTAAGGAAGTAGTAGAGGAACATATGGCCCAGACATCTGCGGTCCAAAGCAGACTAAACAGACGAAAGCAGAAATAAGCAGAAGTACAGTAAGTTAATATCTTCTGCTCTGGTTTCCACCTCAAGACAGATATAAAACGGTAAACTGACGGTAGCTGGGAGACAGACTGACACAGTCGTACTAACTGGCTGAAAAGTAAAAGTGATTTATAACAACAAAATTCTGATTTTATGGAAAGTATGCAGACACACTGCAGGACAGAGGAGACAAAATCATGGGGGAGCTGGACGAACTGAGCCATTACGTCTGCATTAAAAGAAGTATTATAACAGAAAGCAACATACATGCAGCTATCAAACAACAAACCGCTGAGTCACAGAGGAGCTAAGAGGATGATTTTACAGTTGACCTTTAACTACCAGATACCAGCAGAGCAACTCAACTCTTTCACTCCTCTGCCAGAACACACACAGACTCGCAGGCCACAGCATCTTGGCAGAAAAGTGGTACTTAGAGGTTTATGGGAATAGAGAACGAAAGAAGAGAACATCTCACCATGTGTGTGTGTTTTTGCATGTGTGACACAGTAACGGACCATCAGATGGGAGGCGTGGGCGTACGACTGCGTCCGTATGCGTGGTGAGTCAGACTGACGATTAACATCGGGACTGATTAAGGGGTTCAACAACATAATGACAGAGTGGGGGGGGGGCTACCTTGGTTATATTACTGGAACTAACCCATATGATTCTACTTACATACAGAAGAGGAAATAAAGAAGTAGGGTGGAATAATCATGGAGCGCTTCTCTGCAGCTACAACATTACTGCCGACTGTATCTAGTTGCCTAATTCTGGGCAGCTGGCTCTCTGACTCATTTTTTACTAAAAACTATGAGTTGAAGCCTCGAAATGGAAAGCAGGCACAGAAAAACAACTTCAGGATATGTTGTGCAGTTCCTCCGTTTCTCCCGCGCATTTTTGAGGTGAACACTCACATCTTGTGCATGCTCAGCGCTGATAGATCCATGGGCAAGCTATGGTGACATACTGTAGTGACACATACACACTAACAAAAACATTCACTTAGTGACCCGGTGGATCTGCAAGGTTACTGTATAGCACCTCGTTGTTGCCGAAACCACACATACCATTTGCTTTAACACAGACACACACACATACACCACAAAGTATGGATATAAACACAATCACCCAACATCCCACGCACACTGGTCCCATAACAAGGGGCCTCACTCATAAACACCACTGCCCACATGAGCTTCATGATGTCATCTCAAGGCTTGTACAATGAATTATGTGGAGGCCCCCCTATGCACTGAACAGCTCATCCTGCCATAATAGAGGCTGACCTTTACTTAAAAATTAGATGCAGAGCTGACATGCTTCATTAGTAGGGACAGACATCGTTCTTCATGGATTTTGTAAGTCGTCAAAAGATGTGTTGTAGTAATGTATTAACACACTACAACTTGTGTACAATATTACAAGATGAAAGTTCATTCTTGACCTGGTAAATAGCAGTTCGACAAAACAATCCCAACTCAAGGTCTGCTTACTGGGCTTTTTGTGGAGCTTTCTTCTGTATCACTTGCTCCATGACATGTGCTGATGAAAGCTCTGGAGAAGCCAGTAAGTAGCCCTTGAGTTGAAATTTCCAAGGTCAAGAATGAACATTTTTGCATAACTTTAAGTCAACATGGATAAGAAATAGAGCTGCAACTAACGATTATTTTCATTGTCGATTAATCTGTCAATTATATTCTTGATTAAATCGATTAGTTGTTTGGTCTGTACAATGTCAGAAGATGGTGAAAAATGTCGATCAGTGTTTCCCAAAGCCCAAGATGACTTCCTCAAATGTCTTGTTTTGTCCACAACTCAAAGATATTCTGTTTTCCATCATAGATGAGTAAAGAAACCAGAAAATATTCACATTTAAGAAGCTGGAATCAAAAAATTCCTCTAACCAATTAAACGATTATTAAATTAGTTGGCATTTAATTTAATAGTTGACAACTAATTGGTTAATTGTTGCAGCTCTAATAAGGAGTCCTCAAAGTGCTGTGGATGAAATCCTAACAGCTACTCAGCCAGCTGAGTAAACGCCATCCCCCAATTATGACCATGTAAAACAGTTAAAAGTTCTGGAAAAAGCTAGTAATTGAGCCCTGAGTTGACATGGTAATGTATTTTGTGAATGAGACTATATAATGTGACCCACTGATACTTACAGAGTCCAGAAGTGTGTATAGCTTTGATCATCTTCTTCATCCTCTGCAGAGTTGTGAGGTCCAACTCCAGAGACTGTAATAAAACAATGAGACAAAGATAGGTGTGAAAATTCAAAATCATGAATAAAATAAAGATGTTTGCACTTTTAAAATACCTCCATCCAGTTGTTGGCTAATCTGATTTACTAAAAAAACTGAGTTTAAGCAAGATACACATTGAGGCAAAAATTCTGTAAAACCAATGTCGCCACACAGTAGTCCGGCTTGTTGATTTGCAACATTAACTGAAATTGAATAATAATATACCAAGAAATATCAATCAAGGGGATAACTACATCAGTATAATCAGTACAGACAAACCTCTGATGATTGACAAACTCATGTAGTTTCACAATATATATCCTCTTATTGCCAAACCCAACGACATTCAGGCCATCTAGGGCTGCAACTATCGATTATTTTCATTATCGATTAATCTGCCGATCATTTTTTCAATTGATTGATAATCGTTTAGTCTATGAAACGTCAAAACAATTATAAAA
The DNA here is from genome assembly GCA_916701665.1 of Sebastiscus tertius. Classification (NCBI taxonomy): domain Eukaryota; kingdom Metazoa; phylum Chordata; class Actinopteri; order Perciformes; family Sebastidae; genus Sebastiscus; species Sebastiscus tertius. The sequence continues at coordinate 26,790 of CAKAOH010020541.1, forward strand.
AAAATTGCCATCACAACTTCACAGAGCCAAACGTCTAATGTCTCGATTTGTTCGACCAAAAGTATGCAGTTTACATTATGATACATGACAAAGAAAAGCAAGAAATCCTCTCATTTGAGAGGCTGGAATTGGACAATATTGGATTTGTTTCACTATTTCTGCTTGAAAAATGACTGAAATAATTGCCAATTATTTTTCTTTCGATCGACTAATTGTTTCCTCTCTATTATAATCTTTCATAGACGCAAGAATTAATACTCAAATATGGCAATGTTTTACCTGTGTTTGCTTTACTGCTCTCGAGGTTTACAACAGTAGGTATGTGTGTGTGTGTGATAGTTATGCTTAATTTTCTCACGCCGTGACTAAAGCGAACAGGTGAGTGAGTCAGCACTTTCCAGTAAGACAAACGTCGGTCTTGCGTTGTTATCACGTATAACCCTGAATGATGTCAGTGCTTTTATTTCATTCTTCAGGCTGAAGCAACACTTTCTCACATTGAGACACACGATACATGATGTAGACAAAACGCAGTCAGTTGGATTCATAGCAATTGGACAATCAATCTCTTCCAAACCGAAAAAGTTTGAAACTACATCCTGTTTATTCTCCTCAAAGAGGCCACTTGTTTTACTGAGCTAGACATGCGGCACTCCACCTACGAGCCACTAGAAATAGCTTTAATGAGCTAGTAATCTAGACTTAACAGAGACTCTGCCTTGTTAGATGGTGTTATTTACATGCCCCAGTCTTTCCCGGTCAAGTTCACTCCCTAAGTGTTAGTTCGCTAATTAAAAGGCGGTGTCATGTTGTGTAATGCGACCCTGCAGACAATGAATGGGAAAGTGATTTAGTGGAGACTGGAGATGGGAGTTGCTCATTGCCGATGCTGCTGCTGCAGCAGTTTCCTCTCCTTGGTAAGTTGGTTGGCAGACAGGGGACAAACAGTGGAAACAAGCTGGTGCAAGTTACAAAACAGGTTGTTTGTTGAATTTTGTGAAATAAATCAGCAGACCGACAGCCCACTCGTTAGTCGAGACAGACAAACTGACACACACATCCCTCCTGGAGAGAGTAATGAGCTCCACCTGTATGCATACTGATGTTGAGAAACTACAGTGTCTTTACAGAGCCTGTTTGTGCCTGTATGCAAGGTTGTGTTCACCTGCTGTCAGGGTGTGTGCGCGACTGCTGACAGCAGTGCATGACTAACTGATATCTGATGCGTATTCATCACATTAACAAGGTGCGATGACACACTTAGCAGCAGGAAAACCCACAGTATTTAATTTCAAAACATGTTAACCATGAGAGAAAACTTTAAATCTGTTTTCCTAAAACAAACATTTATGGAAATGACATGTAAAGACAATTATAGCTTTCAGCTGTAGAAAATGAAACCATTCCTTATCTGTCTTTCTCTCTTTATCGTTGCCTCTAATCAGCAGTAATAAGTAACAAGCAGCCGAGTGTATGTCGGGGTAAATGGTGTCTCTGTCTCCCTGCCATGCCGCCATAAACCGCACACATGCCCACACATTACCCTAGCCATTAATCAAGCTTGTCCCTGCTGAGAAGACTAAACATAATAACCATAGATCTATCTATAAAGAGACTGTTGCATTTACTGTCTGTCTGTGTGCACAGTGCACATGTGTTGGATTCCAACATGTCCCTCCCCAGAGCAGCTATTCCAGTTATGTATTTTCCAGTATGTCATGGCCATAAATAAGGTTATTATCCCAAGATAAATAGACAGCTGTGTAAAACTCTTTATAAACCCTGGACTCTGCTGCGTCGATCTCTTCTCAGCAGTCAGTTTCTAGCCAGGATGAAGACCTTTCATCTCTCACAGACTTGTTAAGACTCTGTGCATTATTGAGTGATGTATACAAACTGGATTACGTCAGTTTATATCAGTGAAATATCAGGATATCTGCACTATAGACTGAATTACTGCTGTCAAACTATCAAATTGCATAGGGAACTATGTCATCTTCCCCTACATAGTGTATATCTAGGCAAATTTTAGAAAAAATGTCCTTGATTTACAATTTGTAACAGCAAAATCCCGATTCAAACTAATGTGAGCTCTAGCTGCAAACACAAATAGATCTTGGGTTACAGTCGAAAAGTGAAACATACTGTTATCTTACAAGGAAGACAGACAAGGAAGGATTGACTTGTGTGCACGCTTGGATTATTTGCTTTATGACCGAGTTCACCACAGCCACCCTCCGTTTCCTCCTTTGCTGGGGAGTTTTGGGGGAATAGATTTCAAACAAACACAAACGCACACACACCTCAAACAGGCTATGTACCAGGTTAAATAGACAAAATGCACTGACTGGCCTTCAAAGACATGCTTGCAAGCAATGACGAACGTGTGTGCAAGCTTTAAACAATGCCTTACTCTGTGAAAGTACCACACTGGTCTCTGGCATGTCTGCTGTGCGGTGAGTGTGTGTTCTGCTTGTGTCACAACACAGTCTGACTTCCTTGAGGCGGAAAACAAGGCCAAGTAAACTATTTGTATGCTACACTACCTCATGTAACCTTTACTTTTCTACTGAACCAGGCCAACTAGCACTGAATCACCATGAGTGCCAACATCCAGATTTTTCTGAAGACAGTACCACCACACACAGAAAACACACAGAATTTGACAAGCAGTGACAAATTTGACAGTTTTGAGGACTCCAATTTTATTAAAATGGTGCAAAAACTGTGAAATTGTCCAATTCAGAACCAGAGTCTTAGTCCCATGGGCTAACAGGGATTAAAAGAGCACCTGGTCGCCCACAAATCAGCTTGTCTTTACAGAAATGTGTTGCCCAAACACTAGTTTGTGCACATTGCACCTATCTCATGTAACCTTTACTGTTCTGCTGAACTGTTGAACCAGGTCAGCCTGCACTGAATCACCATGAGTGCCAACATCCAGATGTTTCTGAAGACAGTACCACCACACACAGAAAACACACAGAACTTCACCTATCCCATGTAACCTTTACTTTTTTTCTGTTCAGCCTGCAATGAATCACCATGAGTGCCAACATCCAGATTTTCTGAAGACAGACCTTGACAAGCAGTGTCAAATAAGACAGTTTTGGGTCTCCAATTTTATGAAAATGGTGCAAAAACTGTCAAATTGTCCAGTTCAGAACCAGAATCATATAGTCCCATAGGCTAACAGGGGTTAAAAGGGCACCACCACAAATCAACTTGTCTTTACAGAAATATATTGCCCCCCAACAACACCAGTTTGTGCTCATAAAAACACATTGCACCTGTAGTAGCATTAGCTAAAGTTAGCTATTGCAGCTGTTGTTGTTATGAAATGACTGTTTTATCAAAGCTTGAGACAATAAAGTGCTCACCTGGAAGCAACGTTGAACCACTTCAAAGAAACTGTTAAACGACATAATTGTGCATTGTAAACGGCTAAAGCTGTCACCTGGCTAAGAAAGGTGAGCGTGAAGCGCGTCATCAGCCATACAGGTATGCTAGGCTACATATGGACAGACAGGTAAACAACAGACAACAAAAGGTGCATGTTTCTCTTCATGTTTCTCTGCGTGTTTCTCACCTCCTCCACGGTGGAAACTGTGTTCCGACAGTCGCTCATTTTGGACTGAAAACTTGAAGTCCCCGGTGAAGACAAATCCTCGTTTGTCAGGACTACGAAGTCCGATATGCTGATTCTCTCCGGCATGTTTCGCGCGAAACGGATCCGACAATCAATCACAGAGGAGGGGGGATTAAAAAAGTGTGCCAAAGTTTTACGCACGGGTGTAAATCCCCATTTGAAAGGAAAATAAACACTTCACTCCTCCATTGTGTGCAAGAAAGCAGCTGAAAACTGTATTCCTCAGAGTGCTGGTGGCTCCTAAAAAGCGTCTGTAAGGTGGTAAAGTTGCCTTTAAAGCGGACCTGAGTGTCTTCAGTTCACACAACGACTGTGTGTGTGCGCATGGAGAGGTGCGCCAGCTCGCGCTATTGTCCGCCCAGCGAGGGAGGAGGGAGCAGACTCCATCATCATCATCACGTGGGAATGTTTGTGCTTTCTGGCACTCTGCAGAGAGAGAGAAGAGAGTGAGTGTGTGTCCTTGCTCTCGTCTCTTTTCATTCTTACTTCTCATTTCTATGCAAACTCCAGAGAGTCTGCAGTGTGGTCGCCATGGATATATGCATAATACCTCATTCATGGACTAAACTGAAGGGGAGGAATTTCAGGAGATGAGGTGATGGTTTACATAGAGCATTGCAGTGACCCTTACAAAAAGTGTTTGGCATCATTTGGGCAAAAATTCCATAATAACCTTTAAGCATATGTAATTGAAGTGTTCTGAGAGAGACTTCTGCACTTCCTCATGGCTCATTCAGTGTTATTGTAGCCATACCCTTACTGGTTTTGATCCCAGACATATGTGTGAATGCAAAAACGTTGAAAATTCTTGATGAATAAAAGTAAATTCATATCAAAGCATACATTTACAAACTTGAATAGGCTGCTCTATCAAAAAGTAACTACAAGCCAAGTATACTTAGACTTTTCTGTATACTTGTCAGTATAAGGCAAATATACTAAAGTATAATTTTGTGAAGTATTTCTCTGATAAGTGCACAAAAAGTAAACTGAAAGTATACTCTCTTACTTTAAGTTTAAACAAAGTATACTAATAGCACAATTAAATAAACTCATTTTTGGTAAGGGGAGACAGACATAGAGAATATCATATCACTAGAAGCTCTGATGTTTTACCAAAAGAAATAACTGTGATAGATGACATTTTATGTGTGGTGCTTTTGCACAAAATACTGAAACAAATGCACACATTCATCACATCTCAAGCAGTGCTTTTGCAGCTGTGCAACTGCCCTTTAATCAAGAGTCTGGAGGTATAACGCCCTCTTGGCAATCCCTTTGGCTTCTGCTCCAAAGCTTCTTCTTCCTTTTCATCTCATGAAAAGACATTTTTTTTCATTGAAGGATGATGTCTGAAGACCCTCCCCACTGACTCTCTGAAATCATCTGACAGTGAACGAAAAGGAAAGAGTGCATCAGAGGTGGAAAAAAAATACAAGAGTTGTGTATAGAGCATAACTCCTGCATGCCTGGCATTGTCAAGCCTGTCAACTCAAAGAAAAGAGGTGTATCACTGAACCTTGCCTCCGGCAGAGCAGTGATACAATACACTATGAAGTGCAGATGAGTGATTTTAGGAAGCAGCATCAAATACGGTGGCTCCCATTTGGTTTTACCACAAAACCACATATTTGCCTACATTAGCTTTATAAAAAGGGGAAATTTGTCTCAGCTCTATAGGCAACTTGAGGTTATTTTAACCCTTAAGAAAAGAACTGACTCACTTTGTGGCGAAGGGTTTTTTATGCTCTCTGTAACTACTTACACTGTCGCACAGTGAATAGCGCAGAATGGATGTCGTGTCTTGCATGCGCTCACAGTGGTGCTGTGTAATTATATTCACAAAGACAGACAAACTCCTTTTTGTGTCCTCGCTTAGCACATAACTCAGATACACCAAAATGCACATGCACAGCATTTGATATCTGCTACTTGGACACACTCACATGCACAGCCTTTGAAGTGGCAGCTTGGAGCCAGTGGAGTGCTTATCAAAGATGTTTCCCCCAGAGGCACAAAGTGAAAATCACTGGAAGACCAAACAAATACCTCTCGTGTTTTCTCATACAAATCAAGGCAAGTCTCCAGAGGGAAAGCTGGGAAAACTCTCACTTTAACCTAGTAATCATTAAGAAAAAAATGTCCTCTCTTGCAAGGAAGTGAGGGCACGCGACAAACTCCAAACAATGCAGAGCCACATAAATAGATTTGCTGACCCAGTTTACCAGGGCCCCATTCACTTATTGTTTCTGTTGCATGCATGCATGTATGTATGTATGTGATCAGTGAAGGAAAGAGGTGCAGATGGATAAAGACAGTTTGCATGTTGTACATTCTAGTCTTTTGTTCTAATATATGAGTAACATGCTCATTTTGCATGCACACATTTTTTCGCATTGGATGTCGTCTGGGCTGATGTAATGCAGAGGCTCGCTGTGTCCCAACAATACCCTCCTTCAGTTTCTCTTTGCGGCCCCTTGTAAAGAAGCAGAGCCTTTGTGCGTCTGCCAGCCTTCCAGCCTGGGTCCTATTGTAAAACTGAGCAAACCGGTCTGCTCAGGCAATGAATGCACTAACATATATAGTGGAGAACACAAGTCCAAGGACAGGGAAGGGGGGAGGATGAGAAGAAATAGATGGAGGAAAATAGTTTGGGAAGGTGGAGGAAGGAGGGAGATGCTCAGAATGACAGAGGAAAGGAGAGCGATAGAAACCTCATTGTCTGAGATCACTTTTCCTCCTTGTCTCCACCCTTTTCCTTCCTAAACACCACATACTTATTTGCATTGTCATTTCCCAGTTTCTCTGCTGCCACTGCTAATTCACTCTTTACTTCTATCATCAACAACAGCTTTCTTTCACTTCTCACTTTGGCTGTGAGGAAAAAAGGTGCACCAAATGCAGCTTCGCTCTTTCTCTGACGCACACACACACACGCCGTAGCGACATCTTCCAGTAAAGATTACAGCTGCCAGGATTTCCTTGCTGCTTCCCAGCAGCAGCTCGGTGGAGTTGCAGCACAAGAACCTCCATCCTCCCCCCCCCCCCCCCTCCTGCCCAAAATCTCCCTCTCCCCCTCCACTCTGCTTGTTGACTCAGCTCCACTAGTCCTGCTATCAATTTACTACCCCTGTCAAGCCAGGAGGCCCAGGCTTACCGTAAAATACCCCCTCTTCTGGTCGACACGGATGACTGAAAATGGGAGGATATGGAGAGAGAGAGAGAGAGGGGTTTGATTCATTGTTTAACACAGTTTCCCACTGGAATAACCATATGAAGTGCCTTCAACAGGGCAATCTGTTTCAAGAACCTGCACACATGCATTATGAAGAAGTACTGAGGAACACCTCTGACGTAAAAACTGTTGCGACACTTTGGTGACAGCTTCTCCTTTGAAAAATACATCATCCCTGACTCAATTAGCTGAGAATTATCAGTCTCAGCACAGTCATGCATGTCCTCTGTGGTATGGCAGCTGGCGACGTGCTGTACCTGCGCAGCCACCGCACCCTCAGACAGACACCTATGCTTGCCTGCCATGTCACCACAGTTGGTATGGCAACAAAAACTTTTCCAGACCAGTAAGAGGTAGTCAAACTCGTTTGTGATTCATGATTCTAAATGCAGTATTTCGTCAGTGTCATTCAAGACATTACCTTGGAAGTTTGAGAGCAAATAAATTCACTCTTCCTTACCGGTAATTTCCATTTATCCATTTAATATCCATTTTATTTATTAATCCATTTAATATCTGTTAAATTGATAACTACAATACTGATTTCATACTTCCCAGGTTAAAAAGAACAGCAAAAAGTTCAAGTCTTTTCAAACATCTATAGCCACATGTTGTGCCAGAATCAGTTCAAGGCTTTCAGTAGCTCTAAATGAGACGGTGTGTGGCCTTTAACACACCAACATCACTAAATTGCTCCCACCCTTAATGAAAATAAAACTCCCATTATGTGTCCCTGTGACCCTATAAACAATGACATGCTCTGTTTTGGCCTCAGGTTGTTGCTGCTGCTCATTGACGAGCTGCCGGTGCACAAAGAGTGTTTTTAGTTTTTGGCAATTTAAGCGTTCAGCTAATAATGTTTACTTCAGCCCTTTGGTGTCGCAGCAGTTGGTCTCAAGGTGCAATGTGACAGAACTGAGGCGGTGTGTTGTTTAGATAGCACGTAAACCACACAGTCAAAGTGGCTATGTATGTGTACGCGGCGTCTGACATTTCAGTTTATCACCTCTTGTTAAACACACGAGCTGTTGAGCGCAACATCTGTTAATAGACACTTAGCGTTAATAGACACCTGATGTTGGTTCAGAGGTAAACAGACACATGAGTTCGCAGAAAACTGGTGCATGAAGAGGCAGAGTTTCTTTGTGGGTGTTAAAAAAAGGCTTGTACAAGCTGTTTTTTGCTCCTCACTTTAGCTGTGTTGGCAACACGTGGCAACCATAATAAATTTGTGTATGCTGTTTTCATACAACTAATAGTTTGCTATGGGTTTAAGGCCATACACTTTAGGTCCACTATAAAATTACTTCAGGAAGAACTGAGCTAACATGTTGAGCTCCTTTTATCAGAGCATTTGGCAAAGGAAATATGAGCTTAGATAGTCATTCCCATTGTGTAATATCTAACAAAAACATGCAAATCTATACAGATATATATCTTTTATATTTATTGGTAAATCTGTGATGTGTCTCCTTGCAAAAGTCCCCCCCCCAGAACACATTAGCACTTTTCAACAGTGACCCACTGACCTTTGACCTCCTGGGCGTCCACTCCCTTTTGTGAGCTTGTTTCCAAAGCAACCAACTCACAAAGAATGATGGGTGTCTTTTTGTCTACCTGTCTGAATGTGTTTATAGCTCATTCAGTGTCATTGTCGCTCTTCGTGTCGACCTATTCTCTCTCCTCTGGGAATGTCACTTCCTATTAAGTCACTATCCTCAGTGGTCATACACTTGCTGGTTTCCTATTATGGGTTTTGAAGATGAAGATGAAATCTCTTATGTTAGTGAATTTTCCAGCAAGAGTCAGGTGATATTAAAGGGTAGGGTCGGTAATGCTGAGAAACTAGCAAGAGTAGACTAGATTTTGAAAATGATCCAACTGAAAAACCAAGCCCAGTGTTGCCAAATCTATTCCAATGAAAGTAGCTAGCAGCATCAGCTCTAAAAGTCCCTAAATCTAGCGAGGAACTTGCCAAGTCGGCAACACCGGCAGTCTGTCCCCTCAGACTTCCCTCCAAAGCCACTTCCCCAAAATGATCATTATGAACTAAAACAACAAACATATTGTTAGTTCTCACAGCTCTCCAGCTCGCAGCTTGTGGAAGACTTCGATGACTTGCAATTAGTGTTGTGTCTAGAATGTATCCATCAATTTAGTAAACTCTCATGAGATAGTTAAGGTTAAGGATTGACCTCGAATGGTTATGGTTAAGATAAGTCGTCGGGCAGCGAGTCTCACAAGAGTTTTGCATGTTTTTTTTGCAAGTTTTCGCGAGTCTTCTAGACACAACCCGCGATTAGTGCACTGGAAGAGTGAGCGCTGGCAGGCAGGCCGTTCAGTGATTTCATTTGGGCTGAATGAAATGATTGGACGGGTTTATTACAGTCCTGCGACAGCCACAGATACCAGATTTTCCTCTTTTTTCCGTCAGAGCATTTGATTTATTGACTGCTGTCGGGATGTCTTTGAACAGCACTACCAACCCTACAGGCTTGGAGAAAAAATGCATAAAGATTAGATGTATTTCCACGGCAGTTTTGTTGAAAAAAATGTTTGCTGGGAAGAACTACATTAAAACATTTTTACAGGAGCTCCAGGTTCATGACACGACAAGTGAGTAAAATGAAAAAAATGGAGCACAGTTCCAAGTGTAAACCATGGCTTCGGAATTTATTCAATCATTTCAAACAGACCACACAATATTACAAAATATTAAGTGCCGCATGTCATAGAAAAACAGCCTTCTGTAAAAAAGGCTTTCAAAAAATTCAGAAAAAATAGGTATAAATACAAAACAAACTATGTACAAACACCAGAAAAATAATGCTCATTGAAAAAAAAAAAAAAAAAAAAAACCCTACAAATTCTGAATTCACATTCTCTAATCTAAATTGTAAAACCTCACACACAAACACACCATGACACCAATTTCCCAAGCTGTCAAATACACACGCAAACACACATTTTCAAGTTTTGTTAGGACAGGACACTTAGCTTATCTCTGCAGTGTAGAGGGAAAGCCAACAAAATACATCAGCATGAAAAATTCAAATTTCCAAATGTCTAGAACGCTTCGAAAAAAGAAAAAAAACTTTGAACAGATAAAAGTCACAGCTGCTCTGACCTCGGGTGCACGTCTTTGACACGTAAAACTGTTGCACCAACACGTGGGAAAGCATTCATGGGCTTGAAATTTGAACAGTAAACATACTCTTGTTTCTGTTGCTGCTAGATCAACAGACTTCAGAACAAGAGGAAAAGCAAATCGCTACTCTAATTAAACCTTAATTACATCAATTACCCCCCCCCTTCCGCAACACCTGCAACACAGATCCTGCATTTCATTTAATTTGTGTTATTTCCTCAGAAATACAATAGTAGTTTCACACTACTAAATCAAAAAATCTTAAAATCAGCAAACTCCTATCAACAGAGGAGCACCTGGATTTGAAATAAAGCTGCCAAACAAACAAGAGTGAGTGTGAGCCTCTTGCTCAGTCTGAGATTGTGTGTGTGTGTGTGTTAACTTAATATCAGTCATTAACTCTGGATCTGGGTCAACTATCGGGTGTCAGAAGCTGCCGTTCCCATTTTGGCACACGACGCAGCACCAAACAGGTACAAGCCACATAAAGCTTAAGGCAGGAGAGCGCGAACCTGATCAGATAGAAGCAACATGAGCTCAAAAAAATTTCAGATTTCACACGATACTGCGTGTTCAGGCTGTAGATGCTCGTGGATCTACGAGGACCGGGATTATTCACAGCTTAAATTTGGTCAGTGTTGAAGATAAGACTTAAAAACACACCCCTGTGTATGGTTCTTGGTGGCTTTAGCTTACTCACATCCAGTGATTGAATCATGTAAAGCTGCATGGCAGTTAAAGCTGACATAATACAAGGCTGCCCCCTACGGGCCAAAGAGTGGCACAAAACATTTAGACTTTGGAAACGAGGAAGCAAAAAAAAATTCCTGAGTTGTCACACTGTAAACACCGCCCGATAACCAAATGCATCAGATTTTATTCCTGGGGATGCAATATGCATAATAACTCCTGTGTTTGAGTTGATGAGTTCATACATGTTTTGTAGCGCAATCTGAAAATGTGACAGAAAATCCAAAACAATCCCTGCTTTTAAAACAGTGTTTCCTAACGGTTGGAGATTACGCATCCGTGTGAATCTCAGCCTCAGCCGACCCCCCAGTTTGATAATTTTTTTTTATGTACAAATGATTTTCACTTTAATAAAATACAAAAAGGGGGAAACTCCTCCTTTGGAATCACTGACATTAAAACAGGCAAAGAGTTATGGCTTCATAGTGTAATATTTCCAACCTCGTGAAGGCATTCAATTAAATATTTCCCCCTCCTAATCTCCCCCCAAATTTCCTCCCGCCTCCTTCACCTGCAACCTCAGCTTTTCAACAGTTCTCCGAGATCATAGGTGTCGAAGAAATCTGACACTCCCTCGCTATCCTCTAGGCTCCACAGGTAGTCGTCGTGGTCCAGAGGTGGAGAGAAACTGACGAAGGGGGTGTTGGGGTCTGGATGGAAAGACGTACAAGGGAGCTGGTCCTCTGTGATCTGGAGCAGGCTGGGGGGCAGACCAAGAAGACGCTCGACGTCCAGCAGGGTGGTGGTGGAGGCTGCATCTGATGAAGTGGCTGCAGCTGCTGCAGATATGTTAGCTGTGATTAAGAAAAGGACAAAACATAAGTTCATCTTTTTAGCCTGGCATGTCTTTTGAATGTTGTAAATTAATGTTTGTAATGATTAACAATATATGTTAGTTTGGCATTTTTTGTCCAACATTCTTCAACTTTATCCTTGTGATTTGTATTCCTATTTATCCATAGTCATTATAGCAATTTATCTAAATGTTCTATTGTACACTTTTTTGGAAATACCCATATATACACTAGAACTAGGGGCGATTAGCTTAGCTTAGCATCAAGTCTGGAAGTTCAAAAATACACCTATCAATGCCTCTAAAGCTCGCTAATTAATAATTATCAAAAGAGTCCTCCACCAGTTTAGCATAGCACTTCTATACACAAATCCAGGGAAGTACCGGAAGTAAACAAGTCGCCATTACTGTGGTGGCGTGTCCCTACAATACGTGCGTGTTTGAATGCTAGCTGTCCTTAGAAGTAGTGTACAATTATCTACTTTTACCTTTACTTTCTATGCAATGATACTTTTGACAACGATGTCTAGGAGTTTGGGAAGAACCTGAGCAGTTCTCAGCTAACACGATGAAACTAGTAATGTCGACGTTAGCTAACGTTAGTTGGCTCAAGGCACTGTCTAGGGGCTGGTCCCACAGAATAAATGAACTCAATCAACTAACTGTGGCGTTATTGTGAAATGCAACAGTTGCTGTAACCAGGGCAACCTAATGACCGCAAAGTAAACTTCAGTCGTTCGTCATCACAAACAGAACACATACAAAGTGTCTGCTAACCATGTTAACTGGTGATTAACTGCAATAATGACGGCACCGCTGGATGGCGGAACACAAAGCAGTCGCCGGATTTGTCTATAACATTGTCGGACTCACAATGGACAGTTAAAAGAAGATAAAAATTGATGCAGCAGCACCAGAGATGTCGTCTTTTTTTATTCCAGGTATTCTTCTTCCTTGTGAAAACCTGACCCGTTTCATTCGACTGCACGGATTAGCGGCTGATGTAGCCTCAGGCGCAGTAACTTCTCAGAGTCTTGTTGTTACCATGAGATAAACTGTTGTGTTTCACTAAATAGTTACGTTACAGTGTGTTTTTTCACTTGGGACAGAGCCAGGCTAGCTACATTAGGCTGCTTCTAAAAGCAAAGCAGCTCCCTAAGAGACCAGTGTATAGGTGCAATTATGGCCCCACACACAATTCATTGTCGGAATAACGTGGCTAATCAACCAATTAGCTCTCAGCGTGAGAATAAAGTCCTACTGTACTGGTCATAACCCTACATTAAGCCCAGCTTACATTCAACAGGCTCATCTTTGATGCTGTAGCTTGGTGGTGCCATTGGGGATGCAGTTGGAGGACCGAGGGGTGGAGGGAACTCCTTTTTAGGGGTGACAGCGCTTTTAACTGGGCTGGCATCTTCAAGACCTTCCTCTGGACACAGGTAGACTTCAATGGGACCATTCTTACTCTTTAAATAGATCTGTAATGAGCCCTGCTGTAAGGAGAAAGGGAGGAAAAAGATCATTTTTAAATATACATATACAATTCTCATAGATTTATTGAATGTATTTTATTTGTCTTTTGGAGAAGTTTTAAATCGGTTTGTTTTTGAAATGTGTTTTTCTCACCCCTGCCGTGTCTGGCACCTCCAGTTTGGTGTCAGCCGGGGCCTTGACGGCAATTACCGTCTGGTCTCTGAGAGTGCCGATGGAGCGAATGTCTTGATATGTCACGTAGCCCAATGTAAAGTGTGTGGTCAAGGTGTGATAACAGCAGGAAGTAGATATTTGCATGTGTAACGAGACCAAGAAGACCATCAGAGAACACACTGAACATATACACACACAGCTGGGTGTAAAGGATATCTCTTATTATCTTCATATTCGGTGAGCTGTTTGAGCTGCGCGGTGCTGGAGTGGATCAGCTCATCCAGAGATCGCTCGACTTTCTCCAGATCTCCAAGCTCTTTCCTCAGGGCGCAGGCCTTCTCTCCTCCACCTGCACCGCCCTCAAATACATCTCCAACCCTACACATAAACAGAGAAATAAAACAAAACGTGTGATGATCTGATTGCAGTAAAAAATTGCAGCTGTCATAACAACTCAAAGACACATGACGTAATAGATAGGAAGCAGTCTACACGGTTCAGTGGAGGCTGTTCAATGTTGTAATGCCCCCTAACAGTCACTAGGGGGCAGACAAGCTAAGTGTAAGCAGGGATAAATACACTCAGTTGTAGCCACACACACACAACAGCTTTTCAATTAGGACTGCAATAAATGATTATTTTCATTGTCGATTAATCTGTTGTTTATTTTCTTGATTAATCGATTAGTTGTTTGATCTATAAAATGATGAAAAATGTCGATCAGTGTTTCCCAAAGCCCAAGATGACGTCTTCAAATGTCTTGTTTTGTTCACAACTCAAAGATATTCAGTTTGCTGTCATAGAGGAGTAAAGAAACCAGAAAATATTCACATTTAAGAAGCTGGGATCAGAGGATTTTGACTTTTTTTCTTAATTACTCAAACTGATTAATTGATTATCAAAATAGTTGCCAATAATTTAATAGTTGACAACAAATCAGTTAATCAATCATCATTGCAGCTCGAATTACAAGATACAGATTTCCTTATTTATTTTTTTGAAGTGTAAAGCCCTGTTCAACTTCATCTGTGGGAAACTCTGTGTTGCTTATTCTGCAATTCACAGTGAATAAACATGTTTGGCAGTTGGCTAGAAGATATCAAAGCCTCGTCTGAGCTGTTTGACAGGAGCAAATAAACTGTATGTGATTGTGTTGAGAGATGTGTTTACAGGGCTGAACTGTGGCTGCCATGTGGTCAACAACCACAAACCGATTATTATGTGCAGCCCATAGTTTAACCAACACTACTCTGGGGTCTGTGACTCCCACCAAGCATCAACTGTTGGTAAAACTTCTATGTATGGGGGGGATCTGTCTGGTACTTACAGCCACTGGATATTGTTCTTGGACTTCTTTCGGATGAGCTGGACTCCCTCCAGGACGTTGGTGATGTCATAGATGCGTCTCTTCTGGACCTCCAGAACCTCAGTGGCCCAGTTCAGGTCAAGAACTCCATCAGGAGACTCCGCGATCAGACCCACAAACTTCTTGGTCAGCAGGCCCAGGGAGGTGTCGTACCTCGTCCGCTCACCTGGAGACTTTGGAGCTGAAGGAACAGACAAAGGCACGTGAGGAGGGGAGCAGTCAGGAATAAAAGCAGGACCAACAGTAAAATGTATTTAACCAAAAATGCAAACAATCCTGAAAGTAAGTCAAATACAAAGACTATTTACACTGCACTGTATTAGATTTATTTACACAAAATGTTGTAGTAGAGAAATTTTAAATGTTTATAGCTAGGTCTCCTCCCAAGAATTGAAAAAGCATAAGAAGATAAACATAATAAAGCACATTTTTCTCATACGGACGTGTCAGTTGGCTTAATTCTCGTGTGAATATGACTCATGTAGCATTCTGTGTTTAGGATCCTATTCATGGACTGATACCACATCACAGTGACACATCTCTTTAAGCCCAAAGCACATGTCTTTTGGCTGCAGCGAGTCACACCATGCCGCGCTGATTTGTGTTTCCATTACAAGTTTTAGCAAGCATTGTGCCGCGCTGTGCCCGAGATGGATCATCTTCAGAGTTGGGCCAAAGTGAGACCAACCCGACGAATCTCTGTGGTTTGAGGTTTAGTGTCTCTCCTGCATCCCTGTTTGTACTCTCAGATATCTGTTTTATTTTACCGTTTTGCTTTCAGATGTAGAGAAGTTGTATCAAGATGCTGCTAATGAAAACCTAACATTTCCTGATTTTGCTGCTTCATAATGAAAGCTTTTAAATAACAAAATAATGGGGGGACTTTTATTGTGAAGAATTTATATTTATATTATAGGGAAATGCAATGTTTATCTCCGAATTAGCGATGCTTTGTTAGCGGCCATTCTTAATAAAGAACAAGTCTACTAATACTGCGGAGAGAGAAAGAGAACAAACGGCGAAAATAACGGTTTAGGGTAGTGTTTTACTGTGAAGAATACAGGAAATGATTTATCTAGCCGCTCCTGCGACCACTAGACACACCTTCAAGCTGCTAGCCCTGTTGTAATGGAGACGGAAATTCCTGCTGTGCTGGGCTGAGTCAAACCGAGTTGAGCTTAGCCAGCACAGAAAAAACCCATGTCCCCCAAACTACTCCGTCCACCTATCCTTCCTGTCCCCTTTAGACTCGTACCATTGTAAAGAACTATAATTATACAACTTCCTGAGGCTTATCTCTTTGTACTTACAGTATTTTATTGGTCTTTTTATATTGCTCTGCTTTATGATTAAATTGAACTTAACATAACTCTAATGTTGACCGTATTCTATTAATGGTTTTTTTCTGTAATTGCCATTTTCCTGTTTTAGTGTTCCTAGAGCGAGTGCATCCTGCTCTCCATGGAGGAATGGTCTCTCTTTGAAATTGCCTCTCCCTTTTTGTCCTGTAAACCTGATTTGACTTAAATAGAAGCACTACAAAGATGTTATCAGCACAGATACCACTTCTAGCATTAGAGCAGCTCTATTATCTACGCACAAAGCTCACTACATTACACCACCTCTCTCACATCCATCTATCTATCTATCTATCCGGTGATTGGTAGTTGGTGTACTCACTCCTTGGACTTGGTATCCTGGCTGCGATGCTTCCTTTGCCTTTTGGTGTGCGGAACTCTGGCAGGTAAAGAGGGTCCTCCAGATCCAGCTTCCTTTTGGCCTAGAGAGGAAAGAGTTTATGTACATTAGTAAATATAAGAGAACAGAGGGTGTTTCTTATAG
>CAKAOH010020542.1:0-15184 GCA_916701665.1 Sebastiscus tertius
GCACTGGCATCAGCTCGCTCTTGCTCCAATTTATCTTATATCCCGAAAAGGAACTAAATAAGTCAATCGTCTCCAATATGATAGGAATAGAAGTCAGTGGCCTCGTTATGTACATCAAAATATCGTCCGCATACAGCAAAACTTTATTTGACGTATATTCCGTGTTGTAACCAAAAATCTCAGTGTTAGCCCTAATTGTTTCTGCAAGAGACTCCAATGCTAGAGCAAACAGTAAGGGACTCAGAGCACATCCCTGCCTAGTGCCCCGGCAGAGGTTAAATACACCTGAAACTGTCCGGTTAGTAAGGATTCTAGCACTGGGATTGTTATACAATATCTTAACCCATGCAATAAATTTTGAGCCAAATTCGTACTTTTCTAGTACTGCCTATAGGTAGGGCCATTCCACACAGTCAAAGGCCTTTTCCGCATCTAAACTCAAGATGAACAAATCCTCCTTAGGATGTCTGGGAGAGTTCATAATATTAAAAAGGCGTCTGAAATTATTAAACGAATGTCTGTTTGGAATGAACCCTGTCTGATCCGGGTGTATTAGTTTAGCCATATAAGGACCAAGTCTGTTAGCTAAGGATTTGGCCAAGATTTTCTGGTCTGTGTTTAATAGTGATGCTGGCCTATATAAACCTACCTGCTCTAAATATTTCCTTTTCTTTGCAATAACTGTTATAGCAGCTTCATTTAGTGTTGGCGGTAGCGTGCCCACCTCAAACGCCTTTTTGTACATCCTCAACAGGTATGGGGCTATCACATTATCAAACTTTTTATAAAATTCATTGCAAATCCCATCTAGTCCTGGGCTTTTACCATTTTTTAAAGACTTGATCTTCTTTATTTCCTCACATGTAATTTCTGTATCCAAGGAATTTTGATCCCTCGGTGATAATGTGGGCAAATCACATGCCTGTAAAAAATGGTCTATAACCTCGGGTGGAGCCTGGGCTTGGGAAGTGTACAACTTTTCATAGAATTGACGAAAGGTACTGTTTATGTCACTATGTGAGGTAACATGAGTTCCAGAATCCGATTTTATCTTATGAATGGTCCTATCACTTTCCCTTTTCCGCAGCTGCCTTGCCAGCAACTTGTGCGGCTTATCGCCAAATTCAAAAATGTCTGTTTAGTAAATATGAAGGCTCTTGAGATTTTTTCAGAGAGTAATTGATTGAGCTTGTATTTGAGGGCTGAAATTTTATTATCCAGGACTAAATTAAAATCCCCACCAAATTTGTGGTAGAGATGTCTGGTATTAAGCTAAAGACTTTCCTAAAAAATTCTGGATCGTCCCAATTTGGCCCATATATGTTCAGCAACATAATTGGTGTGGACTGAATCTCACCCGTAACCAAAATATATCTTCCCTCTTTATCTGCAATTGTAGACTGATATCAGAATGGAACATTTTTGCGAATTATGATAGCCACCCCCCTAGCGTTGGCCGAAAACTTGGAATGGTATACTTGACTTATCCATCTAGCTTTAATTTTACCATGAGCTTAATTTTTCAAATGCGTCTCTTGTAAGAAAATCACATCGGCCTGCAACCGAGGAGCTGCTAGCCGAGTCTGCTAGTTCTTTCAGAGTTTGGTTTTGCGCGTCCATCCTGGCCTTCAGCGCTGTTATCGCCGCGTCATTTTTGGCCTTCAGTTGTGCTATTTCCCCTCTCAATGTAGTCGGAACCTCTGAGATCTCGGTTTCAATTTTCTTACAAATCCCCGACTTGATATAAACAGTTCTGCGTGTAGCGATGCTATGGCCCCCAGCACGTCGCTGTTACCCGCCATCCGGGCGACCCCTCTGGCGTTATCCTCTCTAGTTGAGCACGAGGCTTCATTCGGGCCTGTTTCCTCGCTCGGGTCCAACTTTGTCTTGGCCTTTTTCGGCATTTTCACACGGACCTTCCTGAGTTATTTTCGAGTGGTTTTGGTAAAAAATGAAATTTTAAACGTAAATCTGCTGGAACTAGAGGTGGGAGCGTCCTCTCACACATAGTAAATACCAGGCTACATCTATAAATACACATCTACTACGTCACACATGGTGGGGGTGTGTTTCATGTCAGAAGTGTGCACACGTACTCTGAACCTGCTGTTTAAAAAAATTCCACCAAGCGCCATGATGTTCAATCCGATTCATCTCTGGATCAGACTCTGCTATCTGAGGTCAGTATGGATTTGTTTGCTCCATTTGACTTCTAATAATTTCATTCAAAATGAAAAAAGTCTGAATATAAAAGCATGGAAAATGATACATGCGGTATTTTACCATTATATATGTTGTCTTCTGCTTTAACAAGTTAATCAGATGCTGCCATGAATGTGACACCAGGGGAGAGCAACGTGACAGGAGCGACGAACTACAGGAGCACGTTCGTTATGGCTGTCAGCAAGAATATGATCGTTGTCGTCCTCGGCATCACCATCAACTACATCAACGCCACGATGATCCACACATTCAACAAGCATCACGTGTGTGGAATTCTATTTCTACTAAAGAGAAAGTTTGATTAGTTAAGCAAGGAAAGAAAGTTGGAAATATCTCTCCTCCCTTTCATTTTCTCTCTTTTCTTTTGTAGCTGCTTTTCTCCCAAACAGCTGGTTTTAAAAATATGGTGTTCTCCTTCTGGTTAATATAACAATTGTCAAACTATTTTTGCATCACACACACTTCATTTTCTAGCTCCTGTAACCTGCCTTGTGTTCCATTTTATCCTACCGACAGTTTTACATGTGTAAATTGCATGTTTACTTGGTTTAATTATTTAATACTTGAATACCAAAGGCACTAAACATCAATTTAGTGGACAGGTAGCTATGTTGGAACAAAAAATGAATAATTATTCAACTTGAAGCTTCACTACCATGTTTTATTCTATAATAGAGAGCAAATTGACCAAAGTACAGTCATCTTCCAGTGACTGCATGCAGAGAGTCTTAATGCAAGAATGACAAAGGAGCACCAATATGACATGACTTGTATTTTGGCATTTCTATATTTCAGTCATTTTGACAAATAATTTAATTTTGTGCTCAAAGTTAAAGAAAGAAGCTTGTTATTAAAATGTGAATATGATGTCTGACTATTGTAGAAGCTACAGGTCAAAGATCACCCTCCAAGCTGCAGGCTCACTCATGCTGGTTTGAGTCTGAGCAACTTGTTCCATCAGCTAACTGAGGGTTTTCCTTTTATTTTTAGTTTAGTGTGTTTATTTTCACAGCGGTGTTTGTGTGTGTGGTGAACGGGTAAAAATCAACACAGTGAAATTACACAAAATCCCACCGTCAAAATGAACACAACACACTGACTGTCTATCTCAGAGAGTCAGACAGAGAGAGTCGGTGTTGTTGAGATAATTCTGGTCTCATTAGTGGTCTGATGAACAGTAAATTCATCTAAACTGGATTGAAAAATATTGCAATGATGCTATACAGTACAAATCGTATATTGTTTTTCTTCGTAATTTTACAATATGTCTGAGAAAAATGTTGATCTTCCCAACGGCCTCATCTTCTTCCTCTGTCATTATACCTTTACTGCATTGTTACCTACTTGTTAGCTTGCTAAATCATTAGCCTCTTTGACTGACAGTATGGTTAATATTGCCGTTGCTTAGAAGAGGTGTTCTTCACAACTTAACCACTTGAATACCAAGAATATCGTGTACACGACTTCCCATGTTGTAAACACAAGCTCATCAGTTTCATCTGAAGGCACCATATTAACCACACCACCATTCTCCGTCTGTAAGAATGCATTTTTTTTTTTCTAAATAAATGCAATTCCTCTACTCACATAGAATTGTTCTGTAAGCAACACTTCCACATAAAGCTTAACTTGACTTTGCCAATATGCGAACATCATGTTATAGCCAGTTGATCCAATCTGAATAATTCTGTCACTAAATGTAATGGCACTATCACAGGGGTTTAAGATAAATGTGACTGATGCATATCAAGTGGTACAAAACGAGTGCTGACGGTAGAACAAACACTGAAGAGATATACTAGTCATTACTGTGAGAAATATTGGTGTTGGTGTAATAACGTACATTTTAACAATGTGTCTGTATAGCGTGAGATGTGTAATAGACGGCAATCTAACCCCTGATTCTGCTGCTCAATTCAGATCTTCAAGATGAACCCTCGATTTATCCTTTTCATCCACCTGGTGGTCAACGACATGATCCAGCTGACGACCAGCATCTCCCTCTTCATCTTCACCTACACCTTCCACACCATCTACGTCCACCTCTGCTGCCTCCTCATCTTGCCAGCCATCTTCACCACACAGAACACCCCCCTCAACTTAGCTTTTATGGCAGCAGAGTGCTATATCGCAGTCTGCAATCCTCTCCGCTACAACACCATATGTACGGTAAAAAAAACATATATTGTAATTGGCGTAATCTGGACGATGAGTTCGCTGTCCGTGCTGCCGGATGTCTTCATCCTTTTGGCCACTGAACCTCTGGAGTTCTTGAATAGCAGAGTGTTCTGCCACAGGGAAACTGTATTTAGGAGCACCTACAGTCAAAAGAAGAGGGGAGTATCCAACATATTGTTTCTGGTCGTGGTTTGGCTCACTCTGTTCTACACGTACTTCAGGATTGTGTTTGTGGCCAAAGCTGCTAACACAGATGCTAAAAAGGCCAGAAACACTATCCTCCTTCATGGCTTTCAGGTGTTGTTGTGTATGATGGTTTATGTGCAGCCAATGTTAAATCAAGTGCTCACATACCATTTCCCAAATTTTGTTGTCTTAATTCGCTTCGTTTCCTTTATCATATACCAAATCCTCCCTCGCTTTATTAGTCCTATTGTGTACGGGTTGCGAGACACAATGTTCAGGAAGTACATCAGAAGGTATCTGTGTGTAGTAAACTGCCATCCAAAGATGGCACATCTTAGAAAATAACGTTTATCCTCATGCTGTCAGTAAATGAAGGTCATCGTTGTATCCAGATTAATTATAAGGCCGGGCTCTGAATACAGGAGTTTAAACCAAATGTGGTTGCATCACACAAACGAGGAGAGTGGTTGCAGATTATCAGATCTAGAATATACAATATACATATATTATACATAACAGCAGTCTGTTATACATAGCAGCGGTCTGTTATACATAACAGCAGTCTGTTATACATAGCAGCGGTCTGTTATACATAACAGCAGTCTGTTATACGTAGCAACGGTTTGTTATACATAGCAACGGTCTGTTATACATCCCAACGGTCTGATATACGTAGCAACGGTTTGTTATACATAGCAACGGTCTGTTATACATGGCAATGGTCTATTATACATAGCAACGGTCTGTTATACATGGGAACGGTCTATTATACGTAGCAACGGTCTGTTATACGTAGCAGCGGTCAGTTATACATCCCAACGGTCTGTTATACGTAGCAACGGTCTGTTATACATGGCAACGGTCTGTTATACAGAACAATGGTCTGCTGTAAAGAAATAACAGACCGTAGAACCCTGTGATTGACCAATCAGAATCGAGTATTCAACACAGTGGTGTAATAATAATAATAGTTTCAATGTCAACGTCATGAATGAAGCTTGGAACTATTCCGTACAGCCCTAGTTTATGACTTGTTTATTGTGACATCAAAGATAACAATGTTAAACAGAACATGATGATGTGATATAGTTGCACCAAATGTCTCTGTGATTAAATTTCTCACCAGCCTCATGAGAGGATTATAGCTGAGTACATGTTAGATCATTATGTAACTTTTGTAGCGTGTTATGATCCTCATCTGATAATAGTGATAACCTTTCATATCTAATGCAGTAATCAAAGCTGCAGTATAATAAGATTATATGAACTGACTTTTTAATTCTATTTGCCATGTCTTTATGTCATGGCCTATGCAGTGGTCCGGCCTAGAGCTAAATTCACTGTCATTTACCAACACTTAAATTTTTAGAAACCTGACATTATCGGTTTTATTTATTGACTTATAATGTGTAGATCACCTCATCATTAAGGTTTAAACTAGAGTGTAGAGAAAAACTGTCTTTATATTCATATATATATATTCATGGTCACTATGTTTTTTTTGCAATTAAATTGTTGTAAGAAAATAATATTGTATTGTAATCATTTCTAAGATATTGTTGAATTAAAATCAAGTGGTTTTATTTTTCATAGTATATCAAATAGCGCTGTCAAAGTGAACGCGATAATAACGGCTTAACGCCACTAATTTCTTTAACGCATTAACGCCAACGACCTTTCGGAGGTTGTAGTGGCTCAGTTTAAAAACTAGAGTGAAGATAATGGTATCATATGAAGCTATAAAACCTGATTAATCCATCGGTACCAACCATGTCAAAGTAGCTTCAAAGAAATCAATAATTTGATACAAAAACGGTCCTCCAGAGTCCAACATCAGAACTGCGAACGTAGCAACGGTCTGTTATACATAGCAACGAACGGTCTGTTAAACGTAGCAACAGTCTTTTATACTTAGCAATGGTCTGTTAAACGTAGCATGGTCTGTTAAACGTAGCAATGGTCTGTTATACGTAGCATGGTCTGTTAAACGTAGCAATGGTCTGTTAAACGTAGCATGGTCTGTTAAACGTAGCATGGTCTGTTAAACGTAGCAATGGTCTGTTAAACGTAGCATGGTCTGTTAAACGTAGCAATGGTCTGTTATACGTAGGAACGGACGTTTTTCTCAGCTTTTTAATTAATTATTAATATTTCCTTTAACCTTTTTAACCGATAGCGTTTAACGGCGTGGTTAACGGTTAAACAGTTAATTATTAACATCCCTAACAGTAACTGTCTGTTATACATAGCAACGGTCTGTTATAATAATATAGTAATAATATATAATAATAATAATACAACTATATAATAATATAGTAATGGTCTGCTGTAAAGAAATAACAGACCGTACCACCCCGTGATTGACCAATCAGAATTGAGTATTCAACACAGCGCTGTAATAATAATAATAGTTTGAATGTCAATGTTATGAATGAAGCTCGGAACTATTCGGTACAGCCCTAGTTTATGACTTGTTTATTGTGACATCAATGATAACAATGTTAAACAGAACATGATGATGTGATATAGTCGCACCAAGCACAGACACAGATTTTTAAAGTAATGTTTAAATATTTTAAATAAAATGTTCACTCTTTTATGAATTGCAGCTTAAAGGTACAGTGTGTAGGATTTGGTGACATCTAGTGGCGTTAACCAACTGATTCCCCCTCCTCTCACTCCTCCCTTTACAACGCTATGGTAACGTGAGCCGACGAGTGTTAAACCGTGGTAACGGTGTTGGCCATAATAACACAACTTTATGGAGCAACAGGAAGTCAGGCGGCGGCGGGCGGCACCACGGTTTAAGACTCTGCGGCTCACGTTACCGCAGTTTCACCAGAGTGTCGGAGAACTCCGGTGGCATTCAGGTAAAAACGTGAAAGCCTCTCTAGAGCCAGAGTTTGGTTTGTCCCTTCTGGGCTACTGTAGAAACATGGAGGAACAACGTGGAGGAGCAACATGGAGGAGAGACATGGAGGACCAACATGGAGGATTAACATGGAGGACTCTATGAAGAGGACCCTCTCTATATGTAGATATGAAGGACTCATTCTAAGCTAATGAAAACACAACCATTCTTAGTTTCAGCTGATTATACACTAATGAAAACATAGTTATTAATATTACATTACATTTCTGTTAATAGATCCACAGAAATGTTACACACTGGTCCTTTAAAGGTTGTATTATTTTAAAGTTCTGCCAGACGCTGAGCCACGGAGATGCTCCCTGTAGATCGGATCTCCCATCGGCAATCTGGAGTAGCCACGATTGGACGATATGAAACAGTCGGCCAACTCTACTGACAGGTCCTGGTCCAATAACCTACCATTCTCTGACATGCATCATCCTGCTTCATATAAAACCACAAACCTGATTTCAGACTCATTTCATAAAGTGGAGTGTACTATCTGAGGTAAGAGAGTCACACTGTATTAGTGCTATTAGTTAGTACTTTATTACGCTGTTGTTTATAGTACTGAAATCCTTTTGAACTGTATGAAAATATTATGTTCAAACACGACACACTTTTCTAACATACAATTTAACAACTAGATGGTAAACGTGTGTTTAAAGAAGCTGGTCATTTTTAAAAATGACAGCCTGTTTTTGTTGTTTTAAGATGATCATTCAACAACAACACTATATTCACAATTTGTTGATCTCATTTCAAACTTGTTAGACAATTTTTACAGCAGCAAATACGATTTCCACTTTTCACTTTCACATAAATGATCTTCAGCTTGTTGGAAAAGTGTGACGGTGTCTTTCTGAAATAATACTGAACATGTGACTCCTGGTACTGAAGAAAAGACTAACATTGTGGAACATTTACGATCCATGCAAATATAAGTGTGATGTTTCTGGATGGATAATATTTAAGGATGAATGCTTTTACTATAACAAAGTAAAGATGAGCTACTTGGTTTTACATTTACTTTACTCTCCTTTGAATTGTTAACCGAGGTATTCCTGCTATGGAGGGGAAATGTGAAAATAGGACATTATTGATATAAAGATGAACACATTAAGTTTAAATTTGCACTGAATTAACATTCAATTATTTTTGCTTGCAGGATCCTCAAATCAGCTCAATGAATTCCTCTTCTTATGGTTCCAATGTGACGATCGGTCCGACCTATCGAGACTCCTACACCACAGCTGTGGCCAAAAATGTGATTGTTCTGTCTCTTGGCCTTACCATCAACTACATCAATAGTACCCTGATTCACACCTTCAGAAAACACCAGGTCACAATCCTTTATCATTGTTTTTGTATTACACTGTGCATTAATATGTTATACTGTTTTATTACATTTTATACAGCATTATATTTCTATTATATTTATATACCCTCTGAGATATACCCTTTAGAGTCGTTTTAGTCTTTTTAGGGGAGTTCAGGGGGTCTTTAGGGGGAGATAGCAGGTCAACAGTAGATGTCACATAGAAGTGGTGTACATCATCTGAAAGCTGAAGATTAATTTGAGATGCTGCTCAGCACTGTGTGTCAAGTTATTCTAGTCATAAATCAGAAAAAATATGAATCCATCCCCATGCTCTATTATGTCTCATAAGTTGTTGCAGCAGTTTTTGGGTTGATATCATTTGTTCCACAGATTTGGTGCTAAATTTAACCATTTTTTTTACCACTGGAGAGAATTGATAAAATGATCAATAATCCCTCCAGAATACCACATTAAGACACCAAGACCTTGAGGGACACCATAGAAAAAGCCATGCTGTGATTTGGGATCAAAAACTTTGGAATTTTGGAGATTTCTGCAAGAATTGCATTTTTCAGTGATTGGATGGCGAGCACTTGTGTTGTGTAAACTGCTCAGAAACCCCCTTATTGTCAATGTAGCTAGGAAAGACATCCATCCTCTGAATGCTCTAGTGCAGTTGTTCTCAAACTTTTTTCATCAAGTACCACCTCAGAAAATATTTGGCTCTCCAAGTACCACCATTATGACTGATGTTAAAATACAGTAACGTAGCTAGGCCTTCCCTATTCAGCAATGCATAGTTCACGCAGGAGGCAAATTTATTCCTAATAAGATTATTACTTATTGTTGACTTTTGTCAGCCACAGCCACACTGTACAAAGGGGGAGCACTAGAACTGGCACTTAAACTCTTCCACACAACTGTCATACTACGCAAGGGGCAGCCTCTCACATCAGGCCTGCACCACATGAGGAACATCTGACATGTGCGATAACACTGTTCAATATTGCGATGATGATATGAAATAAACAAATCTTGAAGTGTGCATATTAGCTAAACATATCATACACTGTATTTTATATATATAACTAGGCTAAATGTTGTTTCTAGAGCAGCAACAGTAATGTTAACAACACTAAAGTCACCATATAAACTCCTTAATATCTCACTGGAAACAATCTAACATGTTCATAAAGAAAATCATATTCCTGACACGAAAATACTAAGTGAAGTTTATAAAGACTGAAGAACACAGACATCAGTCAGTATCAGTCCTTCCTCCTGTCCTCTGTCCTCTGTCCTCCTGTCCTCCTCCCTCTGTTGATGTGAACTGCTGCAGGTAACATTAGGGCTGATAGAGGAGAGGGGCTGTTTTGTTGGGAGGTCAGAGGTCAAGGGACCCCTTTGAGTTAGGCCATGCCAAATTTTCCTCACAAAAACTCTGCCCAACTTTGGAGCGTTATTTAACCTCCTTCCCAACATATGGATTCATTAGGTTTTGTAGTTTCATATGATATTAGTAGCTTCACTCGAGCACTAGAAATGAACCCAGTTGAGCCTCTGAAAGACAGTAAAGTCAGCGCGTCTCAGGGGGTTAATAAAGATAAACACCAAGTATCATTACTTAATCATATATATTAGTCTGGTGTATGTAACATATATCTTGCTGACAAACCACAAGACCAATGTCACCTTGTAATTTTCCTCTTGTATAGTTTCTATTTTTACTTCTATTCCAATTTTCGTTTTATATTCCTCTTATTATTTAATTGATCTATTTATCTGTACTTATTTCTGTCCTCTGGGGCTCAATAAAGGTCAATTTGATTCATTTATAATAACTGATAAATGAATGATATTTATCTTAATAATCTAAGAAAGAAATAGATGGATTAAAGTTCTAAAAAAGTTGAGATGATTTAACTGACTGGTTCCGTTCTCCCCCTTTCCTCCCTCCCCTCCCCCCTCCTCCAGGTGTTTTATGTGAATCCCCGTTACATCCTCTTCATCCACCTGGTGGTTAACGACATGATCCAGCTGACTACGACCATCAGCCTCTTTGTCTTCAGTTACGTCTTCTACAAAATCAATGTCTCTTTGTGTTGCCTCATTGTTACCTTTAGCATCTTCACCACCCTCAACACCCCGTTAAACTTAGCCGTCATGGCGGTGGAGTGCTACATCGCTATCTGTTTACCGCTGCGACACACTGAGTTCTGTACCATCAGGAGAACTTATATTCTGATTGCTTGGATTTGGTCCATGAGTGCAATCTCCACCCTGCCGGACATCTTCGTTATTCTAGCAACGGAGCCCGTACAGGTATTTTATTCCACGATTTATTGTAACAGGGATCTACTGTTCCGACACCCTATACACTTCAAAAAGAGGGATGTTGCATACGCTATCTACCTAACTGGTATTTGGGTCACGCTCCTCTTCACGTACATCCGGATCTTCTCAGCTGCTAAATCAGCTAAAGCGGCTAAATCAGCCAATGGAGACGCACATAAGGCCAGAAATACCATCCTGCTTCATGGCTTTCAGCTGCTGCTGTGTATGCTGACCTATGTATCCCATCTGTTAAAGAGGCTTCTGGTGTACTGGTTCCCGAAACATTATGTACATATCCTCTTTGCTTCCTATATCATCGTCCAGGTATTCCCCAGGTTCGTCAGTCCCATGGTGTACGGGCTACGAGACCAAACATTTAGACAGCATTTACAAAAGTATCTGCTGTGTACAGTGAGAGCAAACATCAACCCATAGGTATAGATAGATAGATGGATGGATGGATAGATTGATAGATAGATGGAGAGATAGCCCAGCCAACATGGTTATTTGGGCCCCACATGGGTTATGCTTGAGGTACCTAGGTACCAAGTGGGTATGGGCCCAAAATGGGCATCTTATCTGGGTCAACTAATGAGGGTTGTAGGTGGGTCGCTAATGGGAATTAGTGTATGGGCTCAGAATGGGCAACACAAATGTGGCCCAGTCAACAAAATAGGACCCACATGGGCTCCCCCAAGTGGGCTACCCATGTGGGTCCTGGGTGGGTCACTAATGGGAAATTAGAGATGGGTTTTGGTTTATGTTGCCCAGATTGGGCCCATATAACACCCAGTGCACTCCTGCATGAAACCCACAAGGGTAACTGGCATGGGGGCAACATGGAAACTGTGGACAACCTATATTTCAGCCCATGGAGTCCCCATGCAGTACCCACATAGAATTTAAAGCTGGGACTAGGATTGGTCTTTGGTATGTTGCCCAGGTATAACACCCATTGTAATCCTGCATGGAATCCATGTGGACAATTGACAGTGGGCCATTATGGAACCCGCGGCAATCCCATATAGGGCCCATTTTTCAGTCCATTTACTACCCACATGGGCCATACATACGAATGTTGGCTGGGAGATAGAGAGATAGATGGATAGATGGATAGATAGATAGATGGATGCATCTTAAATGCCACTGAGAACAAAGAGGGTTTGACTTTACGGTGTGAAAGTACACTCAGTGTTTCCCCAATATGAATACAGCGGCAAAAATGATGACCGCTGCTGATTTTGCAGAATTCTGATCATTTTCACGAGCGGAGAAGAAAGGGGAAAGGAAGGAGAGGAGAGGGCTTCGTCTTATCTCTTTAGAAACTAACAGGGGTGTAACGATTCATCTACTACATCGATGTATCGATTTATATTCCTACAATCCAACTGCATCGATAGGTACTCTGCAAGTTGTCCTTCACTGGAGACGTATATCGATATAAAATCCATTTGCATTGTAAGTAATCGATTGTATCCATACTAAGAATTTGCACCTTGTATTCATTAGTTCATTAGCACTTTTATTAGTAAAGAAATGTTAAACGTTACTGCGGGTCACTCTCCCTGTGTATGACTTCATCAACATGCGCCAGCTTGCTGCTATCAGCCAGTTTATAGTCTCCAGCTGCTGTTATCTGGATCAAATGGTCATTATGTGGAAATACACATCAATGTATGTCCGTGGTAATAGCAAAGGTAAAAAAAAATACTGTGCTGGTTCCTAACCTACAGGGCGCAGAGCAGGCCAAATAATCCATAGCCATAATGCGAAGGAGATCATTTCTATAACCCATCCCTATAACCCATCCATTATTATTACAGTCTAATTCCAAATATAAACCAGGAAATTATACATTCCAAACACATTATGCGCTCCCACGAGTGGGAATCAATTTTTGCCGGACGATCACTTTTTGTCACAACACTGGGACTCCTCGCTCTCTCGCCCAGTTACGGCGTGGTGGGAGACGGGCGCCGGTCTGCATGAGCTGCATGAGCAGTCGGCAGAGTTTCACTTTGGGGGCGTTAAGTGATGAGGTGTTATCAATCCATAGGTGCTTTCCCCGTTCACATTTGTTTTTTATTCAGAGAAAATGATATTTTCCCCGTTATGATATCAATGTGCACGCAGCATCAGCCTCACGTATCTAGCCGGAAAGCAGACGGTCTGTTGGTTTATTTTCATTTGTGTTAAATATTCTACTGCCTTGTATCTTGAGAACTGAAGCAGCGGATCCTGAAGTTGCACTTTTTATTATTTCAATTAAAAGCTGTATGTATTTGCCATTAGTCATTGTCTTTATTTATCCAGATTTCATTTATCCCTGATTCCCTAACAGGAAAAAGGTGTTTTTTGTAACGTTTGGTTGTTGTTATTTAGTGCCTACATATTGAAATGATTGTGGTTGTATTGTTGCCTGAAAGGCAGATGCACATGAAGAGATTATTTTAAATATCTCATATTGTAAAAAGTGACATTTTCATGTCTTTTATATTATAAAGCAGGTTTAAGTGCTATAAAAATACTGTGAAAGTGTCGAAACACATGTGAAAAAAATCTGAATGTTACAGTTATCTAGCCGCATTCCAAAGCCATCTGGTGAATAAATGGAAATCCACCATATAGTTCATGCAAATGTGATGTTATTACATTAATCTGCATGAGACAACAGTAATTCTACTTACATCGGTGTTACCTTTGCTAATGGCTTGGCTTATAGCCCGTCATTCTCTGCACCACTCTGTTACTGTTGTCTGATGTTTTATTAGGATAGAAAATCCATTTAAGACAATGTGGAATATTTGTCATTTGTGTGAGTAATTTTCAAATTAATGACCCGTATTCAGAAACTGAGCTTTTGAAACAAACCATTAGGATTTCTGTCCAAATGTGATGTCACAAATATACAATATAGACTATTTCAAAGTTTTAAACGTAAACATTCTAAATGTGTCCCAGTTTATTTCCTGTTGCAGTGGATGTGAATGTCATCAACTGACAGAAAGTACACTTGGACCCAAGCTGTTGCCTAGCAACGCAATTCCTTTGCAATTCCATTGAAATGAGCTAAAACAGAGTGTTTCAGACAGAGGGTAAATACAGGTATATTCAGGCTGAGATTATGAGGAAAATGAAGGTTTTTTTAAACATTAAAGTATGTAAACATGTTCTAGTAGAAACACAAAATACAAGTATGAACCTGAAAATGAGCATGATATGTCCCCTTTAAGTTCTACAGTAAGTCTCTTTGTACAGAAGCATCAAATCAATGCACAGAAATGTCATTTTATTGTAATTTTATCTAAAGTGTACAGCTGGGAAGCAAAACTAAACAAAAAAGGTGAACAGCACACTGTGTGTAAATAGTGTCAGGCCTTCGTTAATGTCTACCTGCTAATGAAAGCACAAACACACACATTGAACCCGTCGCTGCTCCTGATCACGTGACATCTACATTTAATTACTACTGTATAAAAGACATCTGACTCACTGTGTGGAGGATCAACATACATGACTGTTACCAAGGTGGGTACATATTCCTTCTGCGTTATTCTGTGTTCATTAAGAGGCCATATCTTCATTTTTACTATTATTTTGTGCGTGTGGCTCATTCTCATTCTTGAAAATAACAATCATGTTTTTTTTCTCATTAACATGGATTGAATCTCCCTTCATACCTATCAAAATGTGAATTATTTGTGTGCTCAGAATATATTTTTTATAACTTTCAAACTTTTTGTGTTTCGGTGTGCCACCAGTGATAGTAAATGTACTGAGCGTTCTTACATGTAATAGCAGGAAAACCAACAGGTGTGATTAATAACTGTGTTCCAGTTAGCTGCCTGGTTTCAGGGTGCTGATGTTATACTGGGACACGTATTCTCCTGCTATGACAAGTCAAACTCTTTAACTTGATAAACATCTATTTCATACAATCATGTCTGATTATGTCTAATGTCTGATTGAAAAAAAGATGTTCCATATATATATATATATATATATATATATATATATATATGTATTAATAA
>CAKAOH010020542.1:15232-48061 GCA_916701665.1 Sebastiscus tertius
TTCAGACATTAGACATATATATATATATATATGTATATATAACTATCCCTTTAAAGGCCTACTGGATTATGCTATATTGTTGCGTCTACTCCTTGTAAATACTTAACACAAGTCTCTGCTGCAGAAATACTACTAGAAATATCACTTGTTCCTAACTTCCTGCTTACCCCATTTTCTATTTTTCTTAATTGTATTGTTCTTAAGAACAGTGTTTTCTTTCTGTGTGCTGCCTTTCTGTGTGCTGCCTTTTAAAGTTGATCTGTCTTTTTCAATATATATCTATATATATATATATATATATATATATATATATATATATATATATATATATACAGTATGAGCAGACTTATTGGTGTAACTAATAATGTAAATGATGTTTGATAGTGAGGCAGCATGCATGGTACCAGGACCAATCATTATTAACTGTATTATTTACACCTGTTGTAGTTCAGATATTATTGTAATATGTGGAATCTTTAAAGGGCACAATAATAATAATCTAAAAAAAATACTCTGATCTGTAACAGGAAGATAATGAATACAGGAATTATCACATTATTAATTTATGGTGCAAATTTCAGTGAGAAATTAACTCAAAATAAAAACATTCCCGTTTATGGCCTGTATGAGTCCAAATCTAATTTTCATTTAACATTGTAAAGCTTTGTATTTATGAGAGATGCTTTCAAGCTTTTCAAAGAACTTGACCTGCTGATCAAATATAATATTAATCTATTATTATGTTCTGTAACGTACCCGACGGTTCTCTCCAGTGAAACAGGTCTGGAGAACCCCGTCGGTCGACTCATGAGTCTTTCAAACACCAGCAGGAATTTCACGACCGCCGTCTACCGGGACACTTTAAACACCGCCATAATCAAGAATGTGATTACTGTGGTTCTCTGCATCGCCATCAACTACGTCAATGGTACCCTGGTACACACATTCACCAAACATCAGGTCTCAGTAATGTCTATTTCTACAAAAAGTGTACATTTCATTTCTTTAGGAGAAAGCAGTGTGCTTTGATAAATATTATAATCAGGGCTGTCAATCCATTCATTTCTGTTCAAAATGAACCTTAAAGGGAGATTTGTCAAGTAGTTAATCCTCTTATCAACATGGGAGTGGACAAATATGCTGCCTTATGCAAATGTATGTAGATGTTTATTATTGGAAATCACTTAACAACAGACAACACACAAAATCATATTTTTCCGGCTTTTTAAGGTGATGACAAACCTACAAGAAGAAAAACTCTCTCTACTTACATCAGTGTTCGTACATACATTGGCATTCACATCCCCCCTCCTGCTAAATATATTTACTGTTTTTTTCTGTTCTAAAAATGTGGATTAAAACTACGGAGGACCACAAGAGTCACGTAAATAGTAATAGAGCATTTAATTGATTAATAGCTAATTGTACAATAAAAATAGGTATTAATAAACGTGTTTACAAATTAATGTATTAATCTATGGACAAAATTACAAAGTATTTCATTGTTTGATATTTTAAAGGGACTGTTTGTAACTTTTTAAGCGTATAAATGTACGGGGTTGGGACACATGCGCGCTCGCATATGCGCGTTCGCGGGTGGCCGCTGCCTCTCCACCTCTGCCTGCCTGCCTTCACTCAGACAGAGCGTGCGTTCTCGCTCAGCTTGCTCCACCTCTAGACGTGAACGCGCGCTCACTCCACACTGCAGAAGAGTTAGTTTAGCTCTGAGAATATCTAGTGAATGTTCAGTGTATGTTTGTGCAGAAATAACTGCTGCAGCTCCTCCAGACCAACAGAGGTTTCCCGTGTCTTATCGGAGCTCCTCAGCAAGTAACGTTACCGTCTCGTTACCTACCGGGTGCCGGTGTCTCCCTGCTCTCTCCGGCTGCGGGTGGAGGGAGCAGGGAGACACGCTGCAGAGCCCCACTGCTTCAGCCTGCGCTGAGGCAGGAAAAGCCAACACTGAGATCAGATCTAAATCATGTTCATGGAGCTGTCAGTGTGTCAGTGTGCTGACTTGACTATGACCTTCCCCAAACTGCATGTGATTATTATAAAGTGGACATGTCTGTAAAGGGGAGACTCGTGGGTACCCATAGAACCCATTAACATTCACTGATCTGGAGGTCAGAGGTCAAGGGACCCCTTTGAAAATGGACATGACAATTTTTCCTCGCCAAAATTTAGCGTAAGTTTGTAGCGTTATTTAACCTCCGTCATGACAAGCTAGTGTGACATGGTTGAAACCGATGGATTCATCAGGTGTTTTAGTTTCATATGATACCAGTATCTTCACTCTACGTTGTGTTAATACGTTAAAGAAATTAGCGTTAAATTAAATTTGACCTCCATGATTCTAATATAATCAGTAACGTTGTTTTTACTCTTGTCCTCTAATTTCCTAACCACTTGTGTCCGTCCCTGCAGGTCTTCAACATGAACCCTCGCTACATCCTGTACATCCACCTGGTGATCAATGACATCATCCTGCTCACCCTGTTCACCCTCATTCAGGTCCTGAGTTACATCGTCTTCACTCTCAATGTCTCCTTGTGTATCATTCTGTTGATGACGGCCATATTCGCCAATCTAAACAATCCCCTAACGCTGGCTGTCATGGCCGTCGATTGCTACATCGCCATATGCTTCCCTCTTCAACGCACCAACATCTGTACGGTCAGGAAGACGTACGTTGTGATCGGCCTGATCTGGGTGATAAGTACGCTCTCCATCCTACCAGATTTATTCATCGCTTTGGCGACAGAATCGCAGGAATTCTTTCGCTCTAGAGTTTTTTGTCTTCGAGAGAATATCTTCAGAGAGCCCTATCTGACAGAGAAGAGAGACGTGTCCAACACCGTGTTATTGGTCATTGTCTGGCTCACTCTTTTCTACACATACTTCAGGATCCTGTTCACCGCACAGGCAGCTTCTACGGACGCCAAGAAAGCCAGGAACACGGTCCTCCTCCACGGCTTCCAGCTGCTGTTGTGCATGCTCACCTACGTTTTCCATCTCATCATCGACGGTCTGACGTACTTGTTCCCAAAAGGGGTGCTGGACATTCGCTTCACTATCTCAGTGTTTGTTCAGGTTGTGCCTCGGCTCATCAGTCCCGTCGTTTATGGGATACGAGACAAGACCTTCAGGAAGTACCTCAAGAGATATCTGTTCTGTACAAGTAGTGCTGACACGCATCCACAAAAAACTCTAAAGAGGCCCTGAAGTCCTGTTTCTGAGTTGTTCGTACACTATTTCATACTATAGAAGAAAATATCAAATACATTTAATACTGGAAAAGACATCAGTGATTTTGTCTGTTTGTGTTCTTCACTTGTAAAAACAACCTCTTTACAATCTGTTTACTCTCTTTCAACTAATAAAGAAGGAATTAGCTCTCACCGGTTATTTAAACGACAACACAATCTATATTTGATTCATTTGCAAATCTTTTTTTATTGCTGTTTTTTGCAGACATGGTAAAGGTCATCTATCAAATATAGAATATAACTCAGTGACCGTGACATGAAATAAAAACAGAAAAAGGACCCCCCCCAGCCCCATGTTGGTCACACAAGGGAAAGAAAAATAAATGAATGAATGAATAAATAAATAAATAAATAAATAAATAAATAAATAAATAAATAAATGAATAAATAACTTTAAAAAGTAAATACATAGAAAATAAAATAATAAAAGAGAGAAAAAAATTCTATGAAATCAAATAATGGATTTAGCTAAAAAAAAAAAAAAGATTTAGCTCTCTCTCCCTGCCACACAAGCTCCGCTCAGGAAACACGGTCACTATCAGGAGTAATAGTGAGGTGGTTGATATAAACCAGTAGAGGACTCCAAGAAGAATCTATATTTTATTAGCCTGAATATATGCGGACATAATCTGAAACAGTCCAAAGGAAAAAGCTACCTAACATCCGTACTCCATACAATGACAACAAAACCAAAAAATAAAAAGGACCCTATCTTAAATCAACCCAACTTTATGATGTATGCCTTCACTTTGTCCTGTTCTGATTCCACCAGAGCTGATACAGACTACTATATAAACATCTCAATACTTGGAGAAGTCATTTGAATAGAGTGAAATGGACAACAGGGTGGACATAACAAAACAATAAAGTGTGTACTTGTAAAAGCTTTGATTAATTAATTAAGAAGACATTTGATTCAACTCGATTATATGTTTTGAAGCTGTTGGTGTTGTTGTATTGGATTGCATTATAGTGAAGATAGACTGTTAACCTCCAGACGGCAGTCTAACGGTGTGCAGTGTTGGAGCTAATGAGTCCCTAATGTTCTGGACAGGTGTTGACATTTTCCTTCAGAGTGGTGAAAACTTTCCATCTCTGGTGTCTTTACAGTAGATCATACACACAACCTCCCCCTGCTGCCGTCAGGCAAGCGATACAGGGTTACGGTTCAGTGTATATTATACAGTCTATGTATATTTAGGGTTAGGTATCTGCTGCCGTACCACCAGATTATAGAGCTACTGCTGGCTACTTCTTTCCTCCCCATAAATAAATGACAAATGATAAATGACTTGATGGAGTAGGTACTAGAAGAGACAAAATAATCTTCTAACGTCGACATTTGAATCTTCAGTAACTGATAGAAGGGGGCACAACCTCAATAGAAGTCACCTAAAAGTAAAACTTACAACAACTACGACCATGGGGCGGATGGCCTGGCCATTTTATCCGCCAACAATTTACCCACATTTGGCAGGTGGCGGGGGCTAATTTCAGACCCTGGAGAGGATTGACCTGGACTTCTGCAGAAGGCCTGACATCTGGGCCGAAGAGAACACACAGAATATGCTAAATAAAGTCCACAAAAATAGTGACGTTTATAAAGTCAGTGGAGATAAACTGGAGGAGGAGAGCCCAACAGAGAGCTACAAAATTTCAACTCATCACAATAAGCCCGTTCCATAATTTGACTCCCAAAACTGAGACATATCTGTATTTTACATTGGTTCTCACTTTACCTGTTTCAAAAACACACAACCCTCTTAAATTATAATGTCCTTCTCTTAATTTACTTTTTTTTTTAATACTAACAGGAAGGGTTTTATTCCTAACTCGGAAAAGTATTTCTAATGTCTTCACATGCACAATATCCAAACATTTTAAGATACCTGACTTTATGAATAATGGATTTGTAGTTTCACGGTAAGAAGCTTTATGTATTAATCCAGAGGCTCTTTTCTGGAGTTTAAAGGTCCCGTATCATGCTCATTTTTAGGTTCTTACTTGTAGTTTGTGTTTCTACTAGAACATGTTTACATGCTGTAATGTTAAAAAAAATCCTTTATTTTCCTTGTACTGTCTGCCTGAATATACCTGTATTCACCCTCTGTCTGAAACGCTCCGTTTTAGTGCATTTAACGGAATTGCAACGGAATTGCATTGTTAGGCAACAGTTTGGGTCCATGTTTACTTCCTGTCAGCTGATGTCATTCACATACACTGCAACAGGAAATAAACTGGGACACATTTAGAATGTTTATGTTTAAAACTGTGTAATGGTCTAAATATTGTATATTTGTGACATCAAAAATGGACTGTTTCAAACGCACAATTTCTGAATACAGGCTGTGTGTATGTCTCCGTATATTGAGCGTTTTGATAGTTTAACAGTATTTATATAGCACTTAAACCTGCTTTATAATATAAAGGACATGAAAATCTCACTTTTTATAATATGGGACCTTTAAAGAAAGAAAGAGGAGAAAAAAAATCAAACAAACATATTTCACAAAATGTGAAACTATTTCTTTAAAAACACTCACGTGCCAACATGAACACACACACACAACACACACACACACACACACACACACACACACTATGGGTCAACATAATCTCAATTGTGTTCCATCAACACATATAAAGTGTTCATCGACACCAACAGCAGTCTGGTGTTGTGTGGCGTCCTACTCGGTAGGTGCAGTCTAGTCATGCTTACTGCTCTTACTGCGACTGTATTATTGTGTATATCATTGTGTTAGAGTACTGTACTTAATGAATATTTTGTATCATACATTTTTTTCTGTGATTTAGAAGGGTATTACTATTTCCTGTAATATTCAGTAGCATACAGGACAGGATCCTCTTCATCGGGGTTATCTCAGCTTTTAACTGAGACAAAGCAAACACTGAGTCCAGCTGTACCATCAACTCTGAAACGGGTTCAGAGTAAGTTGAATAGTTTGGGACGGAGCCAGAAGACACTCCACACAGAGGCAGGAAATTAAGAATTATAAAGATTTAGAAGAGAAGGATTTGTTCTGTGGATCAGTGCTGTTATTGTCAGATTGATTTCAGGGCACACTGTAAGAAACTTACTGTGAAATTCACAGTAATTAACTCGCAGCAATTGACAAGTGACTTATTGTAAAATAAATCTACTTGATCTTCTACAGTAACAACTTCATTACTGTCATTTCCACAGTAACTCTTGGATTACAGTAATTTCCGATTGAATATGCAGTATTCTACTGTGAAAGAGAACACAGTACAGTACTGTGGATTTCACAGGCATTTTTCACAGTGCAGAAGTTCCCTTACTTTGTGATCTTTTATAGTCCTATAAACTCTTTGGAGGCTCCTCCGTAATCTAGAAAATAATCTGTGTTTATTTCAGGTGGGAAGGATTTTTGCCATTTCAGACATGAATTTTTCAAACGGCACTTCGACTGTAACGGTGAATCAACGAGACAACTTCCTCACAGCTGTGATCAATAATGTGATCGTCGTAGCCCTCTGCATCTCCATCAACTACATCAACAGTACTCTGGTCCACACCTTCAGGAAGCACAAGGTCTGTGTGTGTGTGTGTGTGTGTGTGTGTGTGTGTGTGTGCTGAATGATATATCATATTTTCATTGTCATTGCGATATGAACATGCACGATAAACACACTGCAAAAGATAAAATCATTTTATTTAGGAAGGTTACCAAAACCTGGCATTAAAGGAGCCGCGGGGCTAAAGAGCGCAACGTTAGTATTTATAATCCTGCTGGTTCCAGTGAGATATGAAGGAGGTCACATGGTGACTTTGCTGTTGTAAACATTATTGTTGCTGCTCTAGAAACAACATGTAGCCCAGTTATATTTAAAGTATTCTGTCTAACCCGGTTTTGAATTTAAAGACAACCAGGCTGACATAAGTATAACTAATATGCACAGTTCAATATTTGATCAATAGCAATATTTTTCTTCATATTGTGCAGGCCTAATATATTACATATATGTGTGTGTGTAAGCTGAAAATAAGAATTAGGAGTCAGCAGAAGAGAGGAATTCATCTCCCTTTCTCTCTCTGTATTCGTTCCCACTCAGCTTTAAGCAAATGGCTGATATTTTTA
This sequence comes from Sebastiscus tertius, assembly GCA_916701665.1. Taxonomy (NCBI): domain Eukaryota; kingdom Metazoa; phylum Chordata; class Actinopteri; order Perciformes; family Sebastidae; genus Sebastiscus; species Sebastiscus tertius. The sequence goes on from CAKAOH010020542.1 coordinate 22,623, forward strand.
TGGCCCAAGCACCGACAACGTCGGGCCAGCGAAGACCCTATTGAAACTGAGGTGTTTCTTCTTTTTCTTTTTCTCCCAAATGAATCAGCCTTGTTGACGACCTTAACGCGCTCAAAAAGTAGTTAACACTTAACAAACTCCTACAGATTTAATCAGAACAACTTGAAATTTGGTCAGGACAATCTTAAGACCTTAAGGATGAAAAGTTTTCAAAATGGTGAGTTTTCACTGAACGACCTGACCGTGGAGTGGCTGCCATTTTGAACCATTCACCATGAAACAGGAAGTTGTTGTAACTCCACTGTATATAGTCCGATCTGCTCCAGATTTCCTAGGCATGATGAGTGTCCAGTCCTAAGGACATTTACATGCAAAAATAGACCCATAGTCCCGCCCCAACACGTTAGCCACGCCCCCTTTCATAACTCATGAACCGTTTTTCGTACAGTCTTGAGGCAGGCGTCATCGCGCTCATCAGAGTTCCGGTTTCATCGTGCCTGGCCGCGTCGATCGGCATCCTGCCATTACCCCCGACGTGCAGGAAAGTGTGAGGTCCCGTTCATCGCTGCTTGCAGCTTTAATTTGAAATTCTATTTTATCTTATTTGGCTCATCTAGAGCGATGCGATACGATGCGATGTGATGCGATACCAAACGATTCAATGATTTGAAATTGATATAGTAACTTTTTTTGCCAAAAATTCAGTCGGTGTGACTGTGAAATAAATATGTGATACTGGACAGAGCAGGTCAGGATTCTTCAAAGTTTCTGGGATAAATTAATTATGAATCAGTGTGGTAGGCAGAAATCACAGTGTGTGTGTGGGGGGGGGCACAGAGAACATCAGGTGGGCCTGTCCCGTCCAAGTCCGAACATCTAATAAGACTCTGAAAGGCAGACGTTAACCAAAATAGGCCATGCACCACAGTTTAATCCTACAAGCCTTCTACATCATCATCATCATCAGATGGAATGTTATATTTATCTTCTCTCTTCACTCTTGTTCAGATTTATTGACCTTGTTTTTAGCTGCATTTCTATTTCCGTCATACAATGAGAGCAAAATAACCAGAGTCAGATTCCTGGTAGCCTCTGTGTGTAGGTCTACTCATACCAGAGGCCTGTACTACGAAGCAGGATTTGGCGTTAGCGAGGTAACTTCAGGGTTAACCCTTCAGGGTTTTCCGTCCTACGAAGGTGGATCACTTCTTACCGGGGTAGATCTCCATGGTAACTGATGCTGAACAGCTGACCTGCTCCGGAGCAGGTTATGTTCCAGATAAGAGATCAACACGTATAAAAGCACCTCCTACTGACCAATCAGAGCTCTGTGTGGTGATTGTATGATAATATTACACACATATGAAGAAATAAACAAGCAAACACAATGACAGTTCCTGACTCTGGCTCCCCAGGATACAGCAGATAAACAGGAGAAAAGATGGCGGTTCACCCCGACCACTGAAGTCTATCTTTGGCAACAAAGAAAACCTACGACAAGTTAAACAATTAGGAAGCCAACTAGGGCACTAAGGCTACTAATTCAACTGTGGATCACAGCTTTAACACAAAGGTTGGAGGTGACTATTGACTGCTATTCACTGGATGATCCAGCAAAAATAAGGAAGCCTTCTGATTTGGTGGGCCTGAGTGCCAAGTGGGTGGACCCAGGCCCACCTAGGCCCACCCACAACTACGCAGCTATTATGGATATAAACAAGTAAACAACGATTAATGGCAAATAAATACAGCTTTTACTAGAAAATAACAAAAAGTGTGACTGCAGGACCTGCTGATTCAGTTTTCAAGATACAAGGCAGTGCAATATTTAACACTAAATATAATAAACCAACTTCTATTGAAGTTAAATGAACAGTGGTTTAACCTGCTGCTTCTGTCCTCATTTTCAATATAAACGGTAGATTAATAATACAGAGATCAACCGCTGACAGTGATCAAACAGCTGATAGTGATCAAACAGCTGATAGTGATCACAAACAGCTGATAGTGATCAAACAGCTGATAGTGATCAAACAGCTGATAGTGATCAAACAGCTGGTAGTGGTCAAACAGCGGATAGTGATCAAACAGCTGATACTGATCAAACAGCTGATAGTAATCAAACAGCTGATACTGATCAAACAGCTGATAGTGGTCAAACAGCGGATAGTGATCAAACAGCGGATAGTGATCAAACAGCTGATACTGATCAAACAGCTGATACTGATCAAACAGCTGATACTGATCAAACAGCTTGGGACAGAATCATTCCTATAGAAACGCTGTTTAAATAATCTGCTCATCGTAATCCAGAAGTCCACCTACAGAGTTCTTTTGGGCTCTTTTCATACATGAAAACATCTGGAACAACCTATTAAAACTACGTTAGACTGACGTTAGTTGAGTTTTGTTTTTTACTTTACTCCCGTGATAATTCACCTCGCGGACCGTCTGCTCTTCGGTTGAATATGTGAGGCTGATGCTACGTGTACGTAGATATCATGACAGGGAAGGGAAAGTCATTTTCTCTGAATGAAAAACCGACAGCGCACGGGGAAAGCTCCTGTAGGGTGAAGCCGCCCTCGTCAAGTGGATTGATAGCGTCTGAAATTCTCCTCTACACCGAGAGGAGAATTTATGACTCTCAATCGTCTAATCTGACAAAGTGACCATCGTAACCGTCATGAATATCGTGTAGTCCGATCCTGGCATTAGACTGTGTTGTATTCGACCAGATTTCACATTGTTATTTACAGAAAACATCCACCTCTGACAGGCGAGGTAGCTATCATTTATTGGTCATGTATTGGTGGTAAATTTGCACTAATTATTAGCAGGTAATTCAACTGTTTTGTGAGTCAGTTACAACCAATTGCATAGTCTGCTTTTAATGTAGTGCACTGTTTCCTTTTTTGCTCTCTCGCTGAAAAAAAAGGTTGAAAAGAAAATGAAAGGAGCAAAATAGGAGTTTGAGAAAACAGTTATGTAATGATCTGAAATACTAACAGTGCTCTATCAATACTACTGCAGATCTTCAACTCAAACCCTCGCTACATCCTGTTCATCCACCTGGTGATAAACGACATGATGCAGCTGATCCTGTCCACTCTCCTCCACATCGTCAGCTACGCCCTTCACACCATCAGAGTAGGTTTCTGCCTCATCCTGCTCATCATCACCATCCTCACCACCCTCAACACCCCTCTAAACCTGGCCAGCATGGCGGTCGAGTGCTACGTCGCCATCTGCATCCCCCTCCGCCATGGGCAGATCTGCACCGTCAACAAAACCTACATCCTGATCGGTCTGATCTGGGTTGCGAGTGCGTTCTCCATCCTACCAGATCTGTTCATCCTGCTGGCCACGGAGCCGCTGCACTTCTTTCAATCCAAGGTTTTGTGTGACAGAGATTACGTGTTCAGGAGCTCGTACAGCCTGAAGAAGAGGGACGCTTCACACATTGTGTTTCTGGTTCTGGTTTGGCTCACAATCCTCTACACTTACTTCAGGATTCTGTTTGCTGCCAAGGAAGCAAATGTAGACAATACAAAGGCCAGACACACTATTGTCCTGCATGGTTTCCAGTTGCTCTTATGTATGCTCACGTACGTGAGACCCATGTTTGAACAAGGTCTGCTCTACTTGTTGCCAAGACAGAACCGGGCCATACGCTTCGCCACCTATGTCATTGTCCAGATCCTGCCACGGTTCGTTAGTCCCATTGTCTACGGACTGCGAGACCACACCTTCAGGATACATATGAGAAGGTACCTGCTTTGTAAAGTGAGCATGAGGAACCACCCATAAATGTCCTTGTGTCAAACATGAGGCTGAAGAAACTGCAGTGAGAGTGTCTCTGTTTCCACAAACAACACAATCATCTTTTATCTCTACAGAAGTATGTAGCACGATCCAACGCCTTCTCACGGCAGTTTGTGAAATAATCCCGACATCTAATCCATTTGACTCGTGTACATAGACATTTTTTTGTGTGTTTTCCTACGAATGTCCAACAACACGTGACGCAAGTGTCAATTTCCGCTTCAGTCTTTTCAAAATAAAACTACTCATTTATGTTTAGGAATAGATCGACTTGGTTCGGCTTAGGCAACAAACTACTTAGTTAGGTTTGGGAAAAGAAATCCCGATTTGGGTTAAAATAACTCCGGAAGTACCGTAACTTAAGTACATAAGTTGCTTTACAAAACTACGTCATTAGCTTTAGGAAAAGATCGCAATTTAGGTTAAAATAACTATTTCAACTGTCTGAATTTCTGACGACAGCCGGTCGGGAGGAGTTAATCGGTCTCGGTCCCCCCCACGTACACTGCACAGCAAACGACGCCCTACGAAGTTGAAATTCGGTCCGACTCTAAAATGAGTCGTGCAGCTCAAAATTCGGGCCACAGATGGGCTAAAATCGTACAGTGTATAACCAGCTTTAAAAATATATAAAAAAATATCCATTTTTGTGTATCAGTTTTTTTTAAATATCTGTATGCGTGTAGACACGGCCTAAATTACCAAGCACTGTAGACAGGGTCTGAGATTAACTTGTTTCACTTCCTGCCACTGTGAAAGACAAGCATTGTTTTTGGTCTGCCTCAGAAATTTTATCTGCCACTTTTGAAATCTCTGCGCAAAATGAAGGAATAACATTTTAGATCTGATGACATTCAATGCCCCATATATTTTACATAAAAAACATTATATATATACATGGTAAATTCCGAGTTTGAATTACACCGTATCTTCTAGGAGAGGGAGGGTAATGTAGCCTACATAGTACTATATTGTACTTTGTTATTATCATCTATAGTGGTTATTTGTATAAAAACACACAATTCAAATGATTACGATTATTTAAATATTTGCTTTGATTAAAAAAAATCTTGGTAAGTTGTTATGAAGTTCAACAGGTCATAATTCTCTCATATCTATTTTATATTGATGTGAAAACATCTCCTTCAAACAACTGGATTTATTCAAGTTTCTCACCAAAAACTTAATTTTACCAGATTATATATGAACGCATCATGATAACATTGTAATTTACCTTCGCCCAATAATCATTTCACTGAACAGAGCTTGAACGTCTTATAATTATAACTCAATGGAACCTCCGTTAACGTTCATATCTCCGCTATTTATCCAATTAGGACTGTGCTGCTAACAGCTGCTAACAGCTAACGTTACTAACTCTCCTCCTGCTGAATTTAACACAGGTTTGTTGTTCACAGTGTCGCTATATCAGGGAAACAACAGGGAAACAACAGGCTCTCAGGTTTAGTAGCTCCATGCTTTTGAGCGCCTTTTTTTCTCTCTGCCGTGTCTCCGGTCCAAAACAAACTGAAACATGATACAGCGTGCGTATGCATCATTGTGCAGCGCAATTGTGGGGAAGCATCAATAAGAGGAATCGATAGTCACAGAGACATGAGATGCCAAAAGAGCGGACAACTGCAGTTCTCTATTCCATCTCTAGCGTTTTCCCTGCCTGCCAAAGTGGTGTTTGTCCTGATGATTTCACCCGCCACTGCCAACAATCTACCCGCATTTGGCGGGTGCTAATTTCAGACCCTGACTGTAGCATTTAAAAAGCTATTTTTCTAAACCGGGTCTGGAGCAGTTCGGAGGAAGCTACAGAACACCCGTCACTGGACTTCAGTCAAATGACAAGAATTCAAATCAGTGGCATGAAAGTGTGAATAAAAGAACAGGATGAAAAACAGAGCTTTGACCACACTGTCGTCCACAACATTGACATTAACTATCACCATGTTTCTGTTAATGTGTACATTTGTTTTTTTGCACCTTATTAATGATCTTTATTGATTTTATTTACACTCTTTCCTACTTTGTGATGCAACTGCTGCACAACAGTTTCCCTCGAGATGAATAAATTTACATCTTATCATCATCTTCATGTTTTTCTCTTCCCTCACAAACACTGATGATGATGACGAGAAAATCAATTAAGTCCTGTTTCAAAGTTTTTATAGAGACTCTTGTGTTGCGCTGGGTATCTTCTGTGTCTGACCTGGACTCAGGTATGTGGAGGGATGAACAGGGATGGTGGGAGGGGAGCTTCTGACGAAAGGCTTTCAATATTACAACGTGTGTTTGCATGTTGGCTGCTATTCCATCCAAATATTTACATTTTAAATAATCAAAACTTGAACTGTATTAATAGATGCTCTTTCATTTGGAGGAATATACATCTAATGTAATATTTTGTCTGATAGTGATGTGAGTGAGACTGTTCTTGTGTTTACAGCACATTTAACGTACTGCTCAGTTTCTAATGTCACGTTTCTGCTGCCAGTTTCTTGTCACGTGATCTTTTGTGATTCATTAATTTGTGTTTTGTGCAGAAAAGAAACAGCAGAAGTGTAACGTCTCAGAATGAGCTTTTCAAAAGTTAGATGTTTTTTTTAAATAAATGAACACTAGAGATAAATAATGCTATTAAGTACAAATTTGATATAAATGATATTATTAACTCTATGTTTTAACATTATGTATGGGTTGATTGTTGTCAGACAGAGAGAGAGGGAGAAAAGAAAAATCAGGCTGAAGGTGAGAAGGGAATAAAAGCAGAACGCTGCGTCAGGAAATTCAATTTTAGCAGGAAATTCATTTTTTGTGGTTTCTGACATCTGAGCAAGTATTTAGAAAATGTCTTGATGTTTTTTTAACACACAAGAATTAGAACCAGAATCCGGTTTATTGCCAAGAAGGTTTTCACATACAAGGAATTTGCTTTGGTGTATTGGTGGATAGACAAGAAACATAAATAAAATAATAACAATTTTAAGAATTATTTTAAATAATAATTAACAAAAGAAAACAAAAATATTAAAAAATACTAATGAAAAAATTAAAATTTTTAAAATACGAAAGAAAGCTGAATTTGTTTATGACATTTTTATATTAGTGTCTGCAGCTTCAGGTCTCTGCTGTATGTAAAGAATAAAATCAAATCTCAGAATAAAATCTCAGATATACAACAATGAGGCAGTAGAACTGGATCGTGGTCGTGACTGAAAGTATTGGCTTCTTTTTTTTCAAAAACACAATGTCTTCCAGAAAATAGTGGAATTAAAACATGTTTTGGTATTAATATGTATTTCTTTGGTTTGCAGAGGAACAAAACAAAACAAAAATACTGAATCCTAACTTACTCCACACAGAAATCCTAAAATGATGTGCACAATATTATTAGTTGCAAGCAATCTTTGGATTTCAAGCAGATGATTGTGTAATCTAATAACCTTTCAGTGCTCATTCTGCTGTTTTGTGTCATTGTGTATCACACTGAGTATGGAGTAGGGATGCACCGATCCCACTTTTTCAGTCCAGATACCGATAGTGATACCTGGGCTTTGTGTATCAACCGATACCGAGTACCGATCTGATACCAGTGTTTCATTTACCAGCTGTATGCCTCACTGTGTGGAAGTGACTGGATCATTATGTCATGTGTAAGACAACATCAGGCTGGACTTAAACATTGATTTACTAACTTTGCGAAAATAAATGTGATGTGAATGTGATTTAAAATGCTCCGCTCATAGAAAACTCTGCTGCATAAATCAAGAGCTTCCTGAACTAACAGCTTGAGTTGAAACGTCAACCAGCAGCTGATTGAAATCGCCCCGTTTTCGGCAGTGTCATATATCCCAGTTTTACCGGTCAGACACATGTGCAGCCGCCACATAATGGTTTTATGTCGGCACACAGTGGCACAGTCAGTAACGTCACACACACACACACATACACACACACACACACACACACACCCCCACACACACACACAGACATCATGTCGTCGACGGGGATGTTCTTCAGTGAGTGAAGAGGACATAAAGCTGCAATTTGTCACAACTGCAAATTCAAAATAAGCCGTGAAGGAACAACAAGACATTTGGAACAACTAACTTAATCAGATACTTTGATTATATTGCCATATTATTATCCATGCATGCTGCTCAGAGTAATCACAGCAGTTTTTGGTGAGAAACTTGAATAAATACTTATAAATACCGTTGTTTGAAGGAGATAATGCCAAAACTTTTTTTAATCAAAGCAAATTGTTACATAAAAACAGTCATTTATTTCCTAATCATTTGAATTTTGTCTTTTTATGCAAATAACCACTAAAGATGACAGTAACAAAGTCAAATAAGAACATTTTTCATGTTTGACACAGAAGTGAATTTAAATGTGAAATTGTAATTAAAAGATTTCGGCCCTAAAATCAGTGAATAATCGTGATAAATAATCGTGATCTCAATATTGATCAAAATAGTCGTGATTATCATTTTGGCCATAATCGTGCAGACCTATCAGGAGGACACCACTGCCTACTGCCGTAGACAGATGAGATCAAATTAGAGCTTTTTGGTGAATCACAGCAATTCTTTACAGTAAGAAAACAGCCCTGTAGCAGCAGGAACACGGAGCAGGTCCACTGCTGTTTTGCGGCTGCTTTGCTTCCTCTGGTACCGGGTGCCTTCAATCTGTGTGTGACGTCATGAAATCAGAAGATTACCGAGGCATTTTGGAACGCAATGTTCCACCCAAAGTCAGAACAATGACCCAAAACAGCCATCAAAAAGCACCCAGGAATGAGTGAAGAGAAAACACTGGTCCACGGGTCCAGATGTGACTCTTACTGAACACCTGCAGGTCGAGCTGCCAGCAGAGAGGTGTACAAAGCTAATTAGAACAAATATTAAATCTAGGGTGTCAATACATTTGTCATTTCTGTTTATTTGATGATTTAAAGGGGAACTGTTAAGTTCTGAATAAAAAACACAGTTATTATACTATTAACAGTGAAATAAAGAATACTTTAGTCAGTTTCAGCTTATTGTAGAGACAGCTGGGACTTGTTTTGAAAGGTTTTCAGCCACGACTGTCAGTCAGTATGTGATGTGAACAAAAAAGGCCAAAACAATTATTTGACATGCTTTTGAGTTCTCAAATATGTGGTCAAAGCAGTGTCAAGTGCTGTTTTAATACATTGAATTAACCAATACTTGATTTTATTGTATAGTTTTAGGGTATGTGTTTGTTAATTTGTATTTTCTGTATTGTATTCTCTCTCTCTCTCTCTCTCTCTCTCTCTCTCTCTCTCTCTCTCTTTCAGGTTTTAGTGAAGGATGAGTTCATCAGTGGGTCCTGAAGGCAACATGACTTATCAGGTTTGGTGAACTTCATCATTACATCAAAGAAAAACTAATTCTTGATTTACTTGTACGGTTGTATTGTTAACTTTGATGTTACAATCTAAAGTTTCTAGGTCTCTATTTCCATGTAAATGTCATCTTGTAAGTATAAAAAGTTTTCTAATCAAAAGCAAAACATTTTTAGCAGGGCTGTCAAAGTTAACGTGATAATAACACCTTAACGCAATTGTGATTCTTAGGTTGTAGCGGGCTTCGTTTTACAGCTAGAGTGAAAATACTGGCATCATATGAAACTACCAAACCTGATGAATCCATCGGTACCAACCATGTCAGACTAGCTGGTCATGAAGGAGGTTAAATAACGCTCCAAAGTTACACTACATTTTGTCGAGGAGAAACTGTCACGTCCATTTTCAAAGGGGTCCCTTGACCTCTGACCTCCAGATCAGTGAATGTAAATGGGTTCTATGGGTACCCACGAGTCTCCCCTTTACAGACATGCACACTTTATGATAATCACATGCAGTTTGGGGCAAGTCATAGTCAAATCAGCACACTGACACACTGACAGCTGTTGTTGCCTGTTGGGCTGCAGTTTGCCATGTGATGATTTCAGCATATTGTTTTATGCTAAATGCAGTACCTGTGAGGGTTTCTGGACAATATCTGTCATTGTTTTGTGTTGTTAGTTGATTTACAATAATAAATATATACATACGTTTGCATAAAGCAGCATATTTGCCCACTCCCATGTTGATAAGAGTATTAACTACTTGACTAATCTCCATTTAAGGTACATTTAGAACAGATAAAAAATGTGAGATTAATTTGAGATTAATCGTGATTAAATATTTTAATCAATTGAGAGCCCTAATTATTAGATATCAGTCCAAAATTCAAACATGTTTAATTTACTATCACATATGCAGCAAATCTTCACATCCGAGAAGCGTAAATTTAGAGAATTCGAAAATTTGAAATTATGGAAATAGTTGTTAATAGTAGATAATTTCCTTTTTCATTTTCCGATTGATTAATTGACTTAATTGTTTCATCCCATCCCTCCATTGGATGTCCTCTATTTGTCCTGTTTACATAAATCAAGTTGATCACCTGTCCACCGGTGTGGACTCCATTATTATAATCTAATCTAAACTAGAAACAGAGACGTCCTGGTTAAATGGTTTGATAAGAGTATTAAATACTTCACAAATCTCCCTTTAAGGAACTTTTTGAACAGATAAAAAATGTGCGATTCATTTGCGATTAAATATTTGAATGGATTGACAGCACTCATTTTCAGCTAAGTTAAATTTGTCACCATGATTTTCTTAATTGTGTTCACATCTAAATTTATAAAAGCACTTTTTTCTGATAAACCTTGAACATTATCATCAGTTCCTATTGTTTTCAAACTTTACAGCCCTAACACTGAATCAATGTCTAGTCACAGCCGCTTCACATGACCTATTGACCTCATAATGGGACTAAATTAAAGCCTGGTCTGGTACCCAAATAGTTCGCCTCAAAGAGAGAATCACTTTGTGTCATGGACATGTTTCTATCTCCTCATTCACAGATGTGATAAGGGATTAAAGATTAGAATCATCTTTCTCAGCTCAGCTCATATTCACAGAAACATATGAATATTAACTGATGTATAAGAATTTCATGGGGGGGGTGCTTACACGCCTGTTAGTGGACATAACATCTACCAAATATGAATATTATCTGATCAATCATTTATTGTGTTTCTATCAGCTGATCTTTGTGTTTAAGAGTTTAAGAGTTCTATTTCTGTCTCTTTGGCTCCCTTTACGGTCGGATCAGTTCACACTCGTCAGAGACACCTTCACCACAGCGTTTGTGAAGAACCTGATCGTGGTTCTGGTCTGGCTCATCCTCAGTTACATCAACGGCAGCTTGGTTGCCACCTTTTTCAGACACCAGGTAGGTACACATTAACTCACACACACTGAATCAATCATTCCAGTAGTTTATAAAGCTCCTTCCAGCTTCTTAAATGGGAGGATTTGCTCTTTTATATCATAGTCAATTTTATATTTATCTTAAATTTATATATCCAAAGCGATTTGAAGACGTCACCATGGGCTCCGGGAAAATGTGATGGACATTTTTAACTATTTTCACAATTCGGCAAAGACTATGACATTAAATTTAATGCCAAAAAGAGCAATGTGATGATAGTCAGAAGTAGAGAAGATAAATAAATAGTTCTTCCTGTGTTTCACTTGTGCGATACTCCTCTCATGACATGCAAGGAAATAAAATACCTTGACCATTTCTCACTGATGATTGGAATGATGACAGAGATATCTATCGACAGTGCTGTAAACTACATGCTCAGGCAAATAAATACTGCTTCGTAAGTTCAGTATGTGTTCTGTAAATGTAAAATGTTCATTATTTAGAGCTTTCTGCATGCCTTTGTACACAGCTCATCTTTGGTTTAGCTACAAGAAAAGTAGTATGTGACGGCTCATAGTGGCTTACAATGATGCAATGAGGTTGTTGTTTCGGGTTCCCAGATGGCAGTGGTGCCAGTCTACTGTTTGTGTCCTCTGGTATTCCTACATGTTAGGCACTTTAAAGACATTTGATGAATAATTAGGGTCCGAGCACCGACAACGTCGGGCCAGCAAAGACCCTATTAAAACTGTATTGTTTCTTCTTTTTCTCCCTCCAAATGAATTGCCTTCTTGAGGCCTTAACATGCTCAAAATGTTGTTAAACTTGGCACACACAGCAGACCTGGTGACCCAGAGCCATTTTTTATTCAATGTGCGATTTTTTGCCCATTTTTAGCATTTTATAGGCCGTGTATTTTAACAAACTCCTCTTACAGATTTATTCAGATTGACTTGAAATTTGGTCAGGTCTATCTTAAGACCTTGAGGATGAAAAATTATTCAAATGGTGAGTTTTCACTGAAAGACCTGACGGTGGCGTGGCGGCCGTTTTGAGCCATTCGCCATGAAACAGGAAGTTGTTGTAACTCCACTGTACATAGTCCGATCTGCCCCAAATTTCTCAGGCATGATAAGGGTGTAGTCCTGAGGACATTTAAATGTCAAACTCATGTTTACAAAGTTTACTGAGGTAATAAATCAAGAGAGAAGTAGACTCATTTTTCTCATAGACTTTTATACAGCCAGAGGAGTCGCCCCCTGCTGGCTGGTAGACAGAATGCAGGTTTAAGGTTCTTCAGCGTCAGCTTCACTTCTCAGAGGTTGATCGCTGACTCACATATAGAATATTGTTAAGTTACTGCTTCATGAAGGCATTTATTAACTGCACGTTTCCAGTAAATACGGCTTCTTGTGCTGATATGCTTTCAGGTAGAAAACGCCACAGAGCCGCTGGCTGCGCCACAGATCAGAAAAAAAACATTTATTCGTTTTTATTTTTCCCTATTTTAACAATGAATTGATTAATCAAGAAAATCACTGTCAGATTGACTGTTAATGACAATAATTGTTAGTTGCAGCCCTGCTTCTGTTTGTTTCGTTACACATTTGTTAATCACGCTTCATACTTTACTGAGGATTCTGTCTTTGCCTTCATATCAACACAGCATGTTGATCAACAATTATTATTAATAATTCACTATCAGGATGAAGGCTTTTCCTCCAGGACTCCACTCACTAACACCAACCAGCTGCTGTTTCATCCTCTAACTACAGTTTTCGCTCCTTTATCTTCCTCCAGGCTTTTTATGAAGACCCTCGCTACATCCTCTTCATCCACATGGTGATCAATGACGGCATCCAGCTGACCGTCACCATCACGCTGTTCGTCCTCAGCTACATCTTCTACAAGATTAACGTCTCTTTCTGCTGCTTCTTCATCCTGGTGGCGGTCTTCACCACCAGAAACACGCCGGTCAACCTAGCCAGCATGGCCATAGAGCGCTACATTGCCATTTGCAAGCCTCTGCGCCACTCCCAGATCTGCACGGTGAGAAGGACTTACATCGTCATCGGGTTGATTTGGTTTATAAGTGTGGCTCCGGATATCACAGATCTGTTTGTGACGCTAGCAACGGAGTCCCTGAGCTTCTTTCACGAGTCGGTGTTCTGCCTGAGGCAGAATGTGTTCAAAGACCCGATCCTGGCCTACAAAAGACAAGTCTTTGACATCATGTACTTCTCCTGTGTGTTCCTGACTCTGGTCTTCACCTACTTGAGGATCCTGTTTGCGGCCCGGGCCCTCTCCACGGAGAAGATGTCGGCCCAGAGAGCCAGGAACACCATCCTGATCCACGGGGCCCAGCTGGCCATGTGCATGCTCTCCTACATATCCCCCAGCGTGGAGATCATTCTGCGACTCATCTTCCCCGGCCGTATCCTAGAAATCAGATTTGCAAACTACCTGATTGTCTACATCCTGCCCCGCTTCCTGAGCCCAATAATCTACGGCGTCAGAGACAAAAAGTTCAGGAAGTACCTCAAGTTGTACCTTCTGGGCTGCAGGTGCAGGGTCAAACTGCAGAGAGTGGCCCCCCCGGCCAAAGAGGACATGTAATAGATTACATAGTGAGAGGGTTTGGGTGAAAATATTCACTCTTTGATTTGTAATTTTTGTAGATTACTGTAAAGAAAATATAATCATTGAATTTATAGAGTCACAATAGAGGGGATGAAAATACAACGGTCCTGTCAACCTACACAAAGAAAATCATCTCATTTCATCTGAATGAGTCCGTAAACCTTCAGATCCACTGAAGTGACTGGAACAAAATGTGAACTTCTTTAAACTGCCATCTTTGCCTGGACTCCTTTGAATCCCAAGATTAATATTCTGGTAAAATAAAGGTCAAATAAATAAGCAAATAATTCTTGACAACCTGAATGTTTTGTGACAGCATTAACATCGGGATAGATAGAGCCGACACACTCTCCATCTCTGGGATTAGAACTGAGGCCATATTTGGGAATAAATAAATATCTGATTTCTGGTATCGTGACATCCCTAGCTATCGCCATGTTGCTTTTTGGTTATCTCCATGTTGTTTTTTCGGGCGACGCCATCCCTAGCTATCGCCATGTTTTTGGCCGTCACCACCTTGGTATCTGGCCGTCTCCATGTTGGTTTTTGGCCGTCTCCATGTTGGTTTTTGGCCGTCTCCATCTTGGTTTTTGGCCGTCTCCATGTTGGTTTTTGGCCGTCACCATCTTGGTTTTTGGCCGTCACCATCTTGGTTTTTGGCCGTCTCCATGTTGGTTTTTGGCCATAATTAGTTATAATTAACTTTGATGAAGTGAAAACACACTGTGAAAGGGTTAAAGCTGTAAGACTAAAACACGGACAACTCCCAGACCGGACAACGCTGTGGTAGCGACCTATCAATCACAAGGTAGCCCCGCCCTAAAGCATCCCCTGCTTTCTGATCTATTTGACTCTAAATGGGACCATCATTTACTAGATGAACATCATGCTGTATTGAAGAAGACTTGAAACTAGCGATTGAGACCATAAACTCATGCTAAAGGTTAACTTTTATGCAATAAAATGATTTAATTAATTATCAATATAAAATTTCCTTGTCTACAAATCATAAGGAAATGACAGCTGGAGACAAAGTGACACTCAGAGATCCTCTGCTTTAACATACAGACCCCTCCGCTTCATCATTGGATGAAAATGTACTGTTCACATAGGCCCAGCTCACGCCACTGTTTGATACAAGAACTGAAAACTCTTCCAGATGTTCGTTCTAGGGATGCTCCCTCTCAGTCAATTAGTCAATAATCGGTCGTTTTTGGTCTTAGTCCACTGAAATTTCTTTAGTCAATGAGTTGTTTTTATGCTTTTTTCATGCTGAATAACTTATTTCTAAGAAACTTATGAGCACATCTCTGGTGTGATTCTTTGTGGAGAAACTCAACTTTAACAAATTAACTAGTCGACAAAATCACAAGAGTGTTAGTTGACTTTCTTTGGTCGACGGACAATTCTTTCATAGCTGAAACTCAATTTCTACAAATCAATATTTTCTAAATATTAATACTGAAATTAAAGATAAAATAAAATGATGAGAGCACCGAAAAATTGATGGCATGTTGGCCTGAACTCAAATAATACTGATGTTAATTATGTGAATTATATTAATCAACGGGTCACTCTACAGATTAACTACATTAGGGATCAATGCTCGTTACAGGCATCCACAACATAACACACACACGCACACACACACACACACCACACACACACACACACACACACACACACACACACACGCAGAAGCATCAATACAAATCCTTATATAAGAGACGACCGGCTGCTGGAGGAGTCAGTGACTCAACAGGTGAGAGAGGCTCCGTCATCAATCAGTTTATTATAATATTAATCATTATTATTTACATCTGTTGTTTTCAAAGTTTATGATACGGCTGATAATAAAAAGCTGTTTCTTCCTTCTTTAAATGATTTTTAAATGTAGAATATGTTAATCTGAATGCCTCAACACTTAAACTGGATCATTATTTTAATGTCATATGATATTCTGGTTTAGTGCGTATTTAATTTCTATTACAGACGACAGAGTGAATATTCACGAGCTGCTGAATGAAGTAGGTCTGTATAAGGTTTGTTATGTATTATAGTATTTTTAATAGTATACATATTAATGAGTCATCACATTAACGTTAACCTGCCTTAAATGTTCTATATTCTTATAAAAATGAATTAAACTAAATTATGTTACTGCTACTTTTTCAAAATAAAAGCCTCAAAGCTGGAACCAAATGTGGAAAATCAGCATCCAGATTATCTCTGTGTTTTATTTGTGTAAATTATCAGAGAGGATAACTTCTTTATATTTCACTCTGAATGTCGCTTTCTATCTGTGACTGTCCTGCAGATTTCAGAGCTTCCTTTTAAAACCCAGTGAGCCATGAAGTCCTGACAGAGTGAATGGGATACCTGTGGCTGTAGGTGTGAACAGATTAGGATGTATTTATATCTATTATTACAAAGTACGGCAATATAGCTGTCAGGGCTGGGCAATATATCAATAATATATCAATATGGTGATATGAGACTAGATACCGTCTTAGATTTTGGATATGGTAATATGGCATACATGTTGTCTTTTCCTGGTTTTAAAGGCTGCATTACAGTAAAGTGATGGAGTTGATGTTATTTTCTGAACTTGACTCAACCAGACTGTTCTAGCTGTTCTTTTATTTACCCACTTAGCCATTATATCCACATTACTGATGATTATTTATCAAAATATCATTGTGTGAATATTGTGTGAAAGCACCAATAGTCAATCATACAATATTGATATTGATATATTTGCTAAAAAATATTGTGATATTTAATTTTCTCCATATCGCCCAGCCTTAATAGCTATGTATTTTTATTATGATTTTTCTCCAGTGACTGTGTATAACAAAAAATGATCAATTTCAGCTGTTCGTGCCCTCGTCTATATTCCTTATACTGCTTGCTTAGGATACAAGATGTTATAAAGATGACATTTATCAACCCATGTACTCTGATGTGTGCAGACGTTTGAAAATACGTGTATTGTAGTGCATCTTATAATTGTTTGGTATTTAATATCGAATGATCATAAAATCAAACTAGAGTGTTATGAATGAAACAGTTTGTATTTGTCTGTAAAACATCAGATTTGATTTGTGTGTGTTCCTTCAGATTGTGAGGAGGAGATGTTGGTGATGCTCAACTCGACCTCCTCCGGCCCTCTGGACCTGCTGATGAGTAACAGCAGCTCTATGCTGCCGGGGGGCGCTGTGGCGGGCTCTAAAGACAGCTTCTCTAACGCTCTCGCCAAGAACATAGTGGCCATGCTGGTGTGGCTCGCCCTCAGTGTCATCAACGGCAGCATGGTGCACACCTTCCTACGACACAGGTAGACACGCGTCTCTACGTGACGACTGATGAGCTGTTCAGTCATGTGATGTGTGACATGACTCCCACTGTGGATGTAATGAGCAGCGCTTCCTAAAGACGGTGGCAGAAGCAAAACATGTATAAATACTGGGGCTATCAATCGATTCCAATAGTTAATCGCAAATTAATCTCATTTTTGTTATCTGTTCAAAATGTATCTTAAAGGGAGATTTGCATTTAATCCTCTTATCAACATGGGAGTGGACAAATATGTTGCTTTATGCAAATGTATGTATGTATTTATTATTGGAAATCAATTAACAACACAAAACAATGACAGATATTGTCCAGAAACCCTCACAGGTACTGCATTTAGCATAAAACAATATGCTCAACAGGCAACAACAGCTGTCAGTGTGTCAGTGTGCTGATTTGACTATGACTTGCCCCAAACTGCATGTGGTTATTATAAAGTGGGCATGTCTGTAAAGGGGAGACTTGTGGGTACCCACAGAACCCATTTACATTCACTGATCTGGAGGTCAGAGGTCAAGGGACCCCTTTGGACATGGCCATGACAGTTTTTCCTCAATGTATTCAGTTATTAATTATTCTAAAGGGCAATTTGATAATAGGACTGCGTGGCTTTTGCGGCCGCTAAAGCTGCACAAATAAGACAAGAAGAAACCGTGTGAACTGCACCTCTAACTGAGCTGCCAAG
This sequence comes from Sebastiscus tertius, assembly GCA_916701665.1. Lineage (NCBI taxonomy): Eukaryota > Metazoa > Chordata > Actinopteri > Perciformes > Sebastidae > Sebastiscus > Sebastiscus tertius. Next base: position 40,425 of record CAKAOH010020542.1, read on the forward strand.
CAGACAGCGTCTCAGTGCTCCTGTGATAATTGCATGTATTTAAATGAGGTAATATACTATTTTATATAATATCTTTGGGATTGTACTGCTGGTTGGACAAAACAAGATATTTGATGACATCCCCTTGGACTTTAGAAACTCAATTATATACCCCACGCAATACATCGATAAGCAGGTGGTGAATAATCATTAGTTTCAGCCCTACTGCAATCACACGGTTCAGCTCTTGTTTGTCTTTGACCTCAGTCTCTTCTATGAGAACCCGCGGTACATCATGTTCATCTGCATGGTGATCAACGACGCTCTGCAGCTCAGCCTCGTGACGGCTCTCTACATGGTCAGCTACATCTTCAGGAAGATCCACGCGTCCGTCTGCTGCTTTCTGGTGAGTCCTCACTACATCAACTTCCTATTTATTTCTAAGACATTTAACCTTAAAGACCATAAACACAACTTCCTACTGTGCCTTACCTATCCTGGACCGTCATGAGCATCTGATATTATGAACAGAGGAAATAGCAGGGGAGGGAAAAAGAAGTGATTCGCCTATGTATCGTGATTTTTTTTACGATTGTCAAATAGATGTTTTAATACCAGAATCGATATATTTGCTTCATCTTAGTCTATGTGGAGGTAGAGGGAAGTTGCAGCTTTTATTGTGGTAGTCTGAGTAACGTGACGTCATATCCATTCCGTATCCGTCAACCAAAACAAACCTCAGAAAGTGTAAACCGTTGGAGGGTCAGCGTGGATACGACCTGCACCCTACCATGTTAAATCCAGCGTGGTAAACACTACACATCCAGTAAAGGATGGAAACACTTTGGGTTTCACACATTGACAGGAAAAGCAGAGCTAGACAGAGCAGAGCTAAAGCTGCATGCTAACTCTGTCATAGATAGGAAACGTTATCGTATCGCGGTAATGTGGCGGTCGAGCCGGCCATCGCTCTCGTCTCCATGGTCAAATGGGCCGACGCTACGACTGTACAGCACCCAGATACTGACATTGATGTTCTCTGCATTCAAACGGCCCCGATGGAGCGGACCATGGATGGATAAAGAGAACGGAGCTGGCGGGAGAGCTAGAGACCACTTTAGAGAAGTTAGAGGAAGTAGACATGTGGGACTATGTCAGCTTTTCAAAATAAGGTGCTAACAAAGGGAACTGTATATACAAAATACACCTATGGAAATAAGATTGATGGATTATATTCCCCAGAAGTATAAAACATTACATGTCCCTTATAAATTAAAAAGAAAATACCACTACTGGACCTGCTGGAGACCACCGTTCAGCAACACAAGACGCCATTTCAAGCGGACGAACTCTCGACCCCCCTCCACACACAGCGCAGAGCGTCATTTCGGAAACATTTAGCCCATTTTAAAGAGAGTATCTCGGTCGCAGCCTTCCTCTCATAGCACTATAGTTTAAATTTGATGGAAAATGAGGACAAACCTGAATGGACAAAGGAAATGTCTTTATTCTTTGATTTTTGGGTTACTGGATAAAAAATGTAATAAATAATTCCTGACAATGACTGATATATTTGACTTCAGACATCTCTGACTACATACATGCTGAAAATCAAACATTTTTACTGGATTCATTTAGAGATTTTCCAAAGTAAAAGTCCCTTGAACAGTTAACAAAAATCACAGTAAATCAGAATATCGAATCGCAATACTTGTAGAATCCTAATACACATCGAATCGGCATCTAAGTGTGGTGATAGTATTGAATCCAGAGATAGGTGTATCGTTCCAGCCCTCCAGGTTAGACACTACCACTACTAGGGAGTCACAAGTTTAACTAAGAATAACAACAACAAACTACTAAGCCAGTATTATTTCAGAATCGACAAAATAATGAATTATGTATATTTTCATGAACTATTCTTTTTTACTCCTCTTCCTCTAACCCACTCAGATCATGACAGCGGTCCTCACCACCCGCTCCACCCCTCTCATCCTGGCTGGCATGGCGGTGGAGCGCTACATCTCCATCTGCTTCCCCTTACACTACATCCATATGTGCACTGTCCCTCGCACCCTCCTCCTTATCGCCATCATCCTCATCCTCACTGCCACGCCGCCCATCACCGACCTCATCATCACCATCGTCCACCGCCCTCTGAGTTTCTTCCACACTACCATTTTTTGCGACCACCCACTTCTCTTTCGCCACCAGTCCATCTACTACAAGAACTGTGTGTTTGATGGGGTGTACCTGTCCTTCGTGGCGCTGATGCTACTCTACACCTACTGTAAGATCATGGTGACGGCACAAGCTGCCTCCATGGGCCTAGCCTCGGTGAAGAGAGCCAGGAACACGGTGCTGCTTCATGGGCTGCAGGTTGGTATTTCTACACTGAAATCGACTCCAACCAGCCGTTTAGACTGTTGTCAGGCTATTGAATAGGCGTTATCAATTGCTATGAGCCCCATATATGTGGGTCAGTAGGGGCCTACTACACCCACTAGTAGGTTTTATCATCTATTCACATGGTAGATCACCAAAGAAGGTATAAAAGAACACAACAGCGTCTGTAACGACCATAATAATTATGACAGGACAGAAGCGGAAGCAAGGCACTGTAGTTTAGATGGTGTGGAACTCCATAAGGGGTCAAGGTCTGGAACGATGGATGGGATCAGGAGATCGGAGTTCACATCCCGTGTAAAACCAATGTGTAGTTGTCTTTGTGTTCGTAGTTATTTTAACCCAAAACACAATGTTTTTCCCTAAACTTAACTGTTTGTTTTTGTTGTCTAAACCTAAAGAAGTTGTAGTTTTGTTGTCTAAACCTAAAGAAGTTGTAGTTTTATTGCGTAAACCTAAAGAAGTTGTAGTTTTATTGCCTAAATCTAAAGAAGTTGTAGTTTTTTTGCCTAAACCTAAAGAAGATGTAGTTTTTGTTGCCTAAAACTAAAGAAGTTGTAGTTTTGTTGCCTTGACCTAAATAATTTGTAGTTTTGTTGTCTAAACCTAAAGAAGTTGTAGTTTAGTAGCTTAAACCTGAAGAAGTTGTAGTTTTGTTATCTAAACCTAAAGAAATCTTAGTTTTGTTGTCTAAACCTTAAGAAGTTGTAATTTTGTTGTCTAAACCTAAAGAAGATGTAGTTTTGTTGCTTAAAACTAAAGAAGTTGTAGTTTTGTTGCCTTGACCTAAATAATTTGTAGTTTTGTTGTCTAAACCTAAAGAAATTGTAGTTTAGTAGCTTAAACCTGAAGAAGTTGTAGTTTTGTTATCTAAACCTAAAGAAATTTTAGTTTTGTTGTCTAAACCTAAAGAAGTAGTAATTTTGTTGTCTAAACCTAAAGAAGATGTAGTTTTGTTGTCTAAACCTAAAGAAGTTGTAGTTCTGTTGTCTAAACCTAAAGTAGTTCTAGTTTTGTTGTCTAAACCTAAAGAAGTTGTAGTTTTGTTGACTAAACCTAAAGAAGTTGTAGTTCTGTTGTCTAAACCTAAAGTAGTTCTAGTTTTGTTGTCTAAACCTAAAGAAGTTGTAGTTTTGTTGACTAAACCTAAAGAAGTTGTAGTTCTGTTGTCTAAACCTAAAGTAGTTCTAGTTTTGTTGTCTAAACCTAAAGAAGTTGTAGTTTTGTTGACTAAACCTAAAGAAGTTGTAGTTCTGTTGTCTAAACCTAAAGTAGTTCTAGTTTTGTTGTCTAAACCTAAAGAAGTTGTAGTTTTGTTGCTTAAACCTAAAGAAGTTGTAGTTTTGTTGCCTAGACCTAAAGAAGTTGTAGTTTTGTTGCCTAGACCTAAAGAAGTTGTAGTTTTGTTGACTAAACCTAAAGAAGTTGTAGTTTTGTATTGCCTAAACTTAAAGAAGTTGTAGTTTTGTTGTCTAAACCTAAAGAAGTTGTAGTTTTGTTGCTTAAACCTAAAGAAGTTGTAGTTTTGTTGCCTAGACCTAAAGAAGTTATAGTTTTGTTGTCTAAAACTAAAGAAGTTTTAGTTTTGTTGTTTAAACCTAAAGAAGTTCAGTAATAGAGCATCAGCTCAGTAATCAATACTTTGATACCCAAATAATTCTTATTTGTTTTTTAATAAAAAGTATCATTTAATGTTTTTATTTGAAGGTTTTTGATTTATATGCTTGTATAAGTTAAACGACGTTAGCCGACCTGACTGTTTGTTATAAAATCATCATAACTATTAATATTTTTCTGTCCTGTTGTTTCAGCTGATGCTGTGCATGCTTGCCTTCGTGGTTCCTTCCCTTCAGGCCGCTCTCATCTCGCTGTTCCCCCGCTTAAGTCTGGAGATTCGCTACATCTTCTTCCTGGTCGTCTACATCATCCCTCGCTTCATGAGCCCTATGATCTATGGCTTTCGGGATGAGCAGTTCAGGAAGTACTGGACCCGGTACCTGGCTTGTAGAGGCCAAAGAATCGTCAGGGTCAGACCAGTGTTACAGAAAGTGACCCTGTAGGTGAAATAACCACATCAAGAACCCACAGTTCCCACTCACTGACTGTACGGGAGCTCCTGGTTCAGCTCAGCTCAGTTCAGGTTTTGTAGCGCTATTGCATTAATTTGGTTTAATGCATTTAAGGCCTTCTGTCCACGGCGACCAGTGTTGGAATGTATTTTCAGAATAAAGCTTTAATCACCGTTAACAGAAAGTCAGCGAGACACAGATGGATGAATGGATGAACTTACAGTGAACATATGAATATTAGGGCTGTTAAAGTTAAGGCTATAATTACGCGTTATTGCATGCGCAATTGATATTTAGGAGGTTGTAGCGGCTCAGTTTTAAAGCTAGAGTGGAGATACTGGCATCATATGAAACTATAAAAAATATGTAATCCATTGGTACTAGGCTTGCCACGGTAGTTAGTGTTACCGGTGTTACACGGTGGTCGGGCCACACCCACCGTCGTCTTGCTTTTTTACAGAAATAAAACCCATTTAGTTAATTTTGGTGTATCGGCGCCATGTTATCAATACAAAGTTGGATGACTTACGCTATACTACCACTAATAATAATAATAATAAATTTGACTTATATAGCGCTTTTCAGGAACTCAAAGATGCTTAACAATATAAACAGGAAGCATTATGAGACAAACAGCAGACAAACGACACATACAGGCGCACACTCATACACACACAGACAAATGGGTAAGGGTGGGGGAACTAGGAGTAGGCAGAGGAGAAGAGATGGGTCTTGAGGTGGGACTGAAATAGTGAGAGGGATTGAGAGTCTCTGATGTATTGTGGGAGGGAGTTCCAAAGCCTGGGAGCTGCCCTGGAGAATGCTGTGTCCCCAAAGCTGTGAAGGTTGGACCAGTGGGTGGAGAGGAGACCAGCTGAGGTGGATCTGAGGGACCGTGAGGGTTGGTGGGGGGAGAGGAGGACATAGAGGTAGGGGGTGGGGGAGCCAGTTGGTGCAGGAATTTGGAGGTGATGGTCAGGATTTTGTAGTTGATCCAGTGAGAAACAGAGAGCCAGTGGAGGTCTTTTAGGAGTAGGGTGATGTGGTGCCATGATTTGGTGTGAGTTAGGAGTCGGGCAGCTGCGTTCTGGACCAGTTGGAGTTCATTGATGGAGGTAGTGCTTATGCAGTATAGAAGAGAGTTGCAGTAGTCCAGGCGGGAGGAGATGAAGGCGTGGATGAGCCTCTCAGCAGCATGGGGTGTGAGGGAGGGTCTGATTTTGGCAATATTGCGCAGGTGGTAGACAGAGATTCCGACAACTTGGTGGATGTGGGGCTCAAGGGAGAGGGTGGGATCAAATATCACACCAAGGTTGCATGCCTGGGGGGAGGGGGAAACTGTGGTGCCATCAATGGTGAGTGTGAGGTTGTTGAGTTTGCTGAGGGTAGATTTGGAGCTGATGAGGAGGAGTTCAGTTTTGTCGCTGTTAAGTGTGAGAAAATGATGTTGCATCCAGATTTTTATTGCAGAGAGGCAGGAGTTGATGTGGGAGAGGGGTGGGGTGAAGTTGGTGCTGAAATATATCTGTGTGTTATCGGCATAGCAGTGGAAGTCCAGGTTGAAATGGCGGAAGATCTGACCTAGGGGGGATATGTAGATTATGAAAAGGAGTGGACTGAGTACAGAGCCTTGGGAAATGGTGGCTGGGTCAACTGGGATGAACCGGGAGAGGCAACGATGGGGGGGAAGGGTCAGGGGGTCCAGAGGGATGGAGAGAAAAGGGGCCGGCGTGGGTGCTGCTGGGTCAGACACGGGGAACAGTGAGTTGTTGATGGTGGTGATTTTGTCGGCAAAGAACTGAAGGAATGAGTTACATAGATCGGGTAAGGGGTCAGAGAGGACATTGGCACAAGGCTTGAGGAGAGTGTTGACAGTGGAGAAGAGGGTTCGGGGGTTACGGCTGGGGTCATTGATAATGGTGGAGAAGGAGGCAGACTTGGCAACAGTGAGGGCATCATTGTAGGTGATGAGGTGGGATTTATAGTCTTCGAGGTGAACAGTGAGTGATGTTTTTTTCCAGAGGCATTCTAGTTGGCGGCCGGTCTGTTTGAGGTTACGGAGGTGGTGTGTGAACAGAGTCAGATTTCACACACAGAGAGAGAGAGTTGACAGACAGACGATGGCAGTGTCAAAATGAAAAGCAAATGCGCCTATTTGGCAATATTTCAGATTTAAACCCAACGCTATAAGGGAACCACAACGTTAATGAGATAATCGCTGTGAGGGGGACAGGGCGGTCACAGCCAGTGTGCACGGCGCAGCGGCACTGGGTTGAAACCTGCAGCACGGCGCAGCGGCACTGGGTTGAAACCTACAGCCCTGCAGCAAAAACTCTACTGGAGAAGCCAGACACACCTGACGGTAAAGATCAGAGTCAGCACTCAGCACATATTGACCGTAATCTTTTCTTGTAAAATGTGCGGTGTAATTGGTAACACTGCTATTGTTACAACTTTATTAACTGGTGGGAAAATTTCCTCATCATCACATTACTAATATGGTGCCAACCATGTCATACTAGCTTGTCACAATGGAGGCTAAATAACGCTCCTTACTTACACTAAATTTTGGCGAGGAAAAACCGTCATGTCCATTTTCAAAGGGGTCCCTTGACCTCTGACCTCCCGATATGTGAATGGAAACGGGTTCTATGGGTACCCACGAGTCTCCCCTTTACAGACATGCCCACTTGATGATCATCACGTGCAGTTTGGGGCAAGTCATAGTCAAGTCAGCACACTGACACACTGACAGCTGTTGTTGCCTGTTGGGCTGCAGTTTGCCATGTTATGATTTGAGGATATTGTTTTATGCTAAATGCAGTACCTGTGAGGGTTTCTGGACAATATCTGTCATTGTTTTGTGTTGTTAATTGATTTACAATAATAAATATATATATACTGGGAAAAACAAAGTTCAGAAACTTGTGTTTGATGGATTATTTCTCTGTTGTTCCAATGCTAATAGTCATTGTATTTTATCATGCATTTATGGGATGAGCAGCACAGCTGATTATGTGGGTAGCGCCCAAGAAACATGTTCCAAAATACTCTGCCAATGGTAAACAGTGTATTCTCCTGTTGGTATTGACTGTTGTTTTGAGTTGTTTGGTGGATTGGATGATTGAACTCTCTATCAGTAACAAGGAACAAACAAGACATATTGGCTATTTTACACTTTAT